>PVKP010020023.1:0-41410 GCA_004027715.1 Plecturocebus donacophilus | reverse complement strand
GCTAGCTTGTCTCTGTCTGACCAAATTCTTTTCAACATTCTACAAAAATACTGCCCAACATGGTGAAAGCCCGTCTCTACTAAAAACACAAAAGTTAGCCAGATGGGGTGGCACACCTGTAATTCCAGCTACGTGGAAAGCTGAGGCAGGAGAATTGCTTGAAACAGGGAGGCGGAGGTTGCAGTGAGCTGAGATTGTGCCACTGCACTCCAGCCTGGCGACACAGCAAGACTCCGTCTCAAGAAAAAAACAAAAAACAAAAAAAACAAAAAAAGAGTTGCATTACTACATATATTTTCCTAATTTTGTAATAGAATCTGTCTACCTACTGGATTTCAAATTCCACAAGGGCAGAGACTGTACTGTTTATGTTCACTATGTTATTTCTAGTACCAAATGTAGTGCCTAGTGTGTAATAGACACTTGATGAATAAATTATGAATGAACAGCTGAATGCTATTGGCATCAGCAAAGGTTGAAATCAGAGTTACACAGAAAATGGCTTGGAATAAAGGAGCATGAAAACATTGGTAAAATTGGCCTAAGACAAAGAGGAAAATATTCCCTATAAAGTGAAACAACATAATTAGTTTACATTTTATTATTATTCATTTGACATTAAATCTATTTAACATGTCACCTTAGAAAATCTCAGTGATAATGGTGTGATGGTCAGAATCCTATTGAAAAATAAGATATTTTCTTAATTTTAGAGCATGCCTTTCTTTGAAGGAAAGGAGAAGAAAAATCAATACTGTTGAATAGTAACCACCGTATAAGCAATTTCACATGAGACCATATCTGATATTTACTAAGGTTCTCTTAAAAGAGTATTTATGACATTTCTACTGCATCCTTGAAAGCTTTAACAAAGAATGAACTGGAGTCAGAGCCATAGACTAATGCATTGAAACTCACAGATATAAAAGACGAGAGTAGAACTTGGTCATTCAAACTCTTAAATAACTTGTTTCTTTCTCTCTCTTGGTCCTGGTATCCTAGTTACACACTCGCATTTCAACTCTTGAGAAATTAGATAGATTGGCAATATTGATCAAGCCTAGTAAATATGTTAAGGAAATTTTTCCCAAACTATCTTACTGCTGGGTCCCTAGAAAACAGACCTTGAGAGAGTGATTAAATGCCAATGCCTTATTTCTGTGGTGAAATCACAGGGCAGAGAGATGGAAGGCTAAGGGAAATCAGGAAGGGAAGGACGGGAAGCAATCCAAGGTGATGCTTTATCAACACTGGCTACATAGCAACAATGAACAGGGGAGAGAAACAGCTGGTGATTCGGCAAGTGTTTCTACTCAGCCATGCAGCAGGTCTGCAAAGGGACCATAGAGAGAGTGTGTACCGTGGAACCACTGGTTCTCAGAAAGAACAGATAGAGGTGCATTGACCCGGCTACCCGTCATCTCATGTCCTGTCTTCTTTTGGTGTAAGTTTGCTCCACAGGGAGTGAACACAACCTCAGTGTCTGGATTGCCTTCCATGGCCCCTGCAAAAATCACTAGAGAAGCCAGATCCCTTGCCCTGAAGTTTCACATTTCATCTGAAATATGAATTGGATGTAGCAGAGGACCCAGAGATATTGGAGGCTCAGTTGGTTAGCTTCAAAAGGGGGAACTGCGAGGCCGGGCAAGGTGGCTCACACCTGTAATCCCAGCACTTTGGGAGGCTGAGGCTGGCAGATCATGAGGTCAAGAGATCAAGACCATGGTGAAACCCCATCTCTACTAAAAAATACAAAAATTAGCTGGGCGTGGTGGTGCGCACCTGTGGTCCCAGCTACTCAGGAGGCTGAGGCAGGAGAACTGCTTGAACCCGGGAGGCGGAGGTTGCAGTGAGCCAAGATCGTGCCACTGCACTCCAGCCTGGCGCCTAACAATACAGCAAGACTCTGTCTCAAAAAGAGAAAAAGGGGTGGGGGAACTGCAAGATCACGCCAGCTACAATGGCAGAGGTATCTGAGCAAGCAGACCAATGTTTGGGAGCGAAGGAAGCCAAATGAATTTGAGGACCCATGTAGGGCACGTGTGATACGCAAGGCTTTTGAAGGATTGATGCATTTAATATGGTTAGCTTGTAAATTTTAACCTCCTTTCATATCTACCAGATGGCTAAAATTTTAAAAGACTGATAATACTGTTTTGCTGAGGATGCGTCTTAAGTGAAATGTTCAAATATTGCTGCAGGGAGTTGGCTCAACTGTGTTAGAAATCTGCTTGGTAATTTCTATTAAATCTGAACATGCATCATTTTATGCCCCTAAATTCAACTTCTATGTATTTTCCCAATAAAAGTTAGTAGTTGTACACTCAGAGAACGTGAATAAAAATTTTCAGAGCAATTTTATTCAAAATGATCAAAAGATGAAAAACAACCAATGTTTTATCATAAAAGAATGAATAAATAGATTATGGAATCTGTAAATGGAAAACTACTCAGCAATTTGAAAAAGAAACTATTAAAACACACACAGCATGAAAGAATATCATAGATATTATGTTGAGTGAAAGAAGCTACACACAAATGGGTACCTCCTAGATGATCACACATAATAAGTTCTCCTTGCTGTACGTGTAAAATCTTTGTCCCTTTTTGCATGTAGCTTATGCCTTAGTCATACACACACAGCCCCCAAACCACTCTCTTCCTGAGGTTGTGTGAAGGGAATTTTAAGTTTTCCATGAAAACATACAGATAAAAGCACAAAAACCCATAGCTTTTGGATGTGTCCATTAAACTCTTTTGTGTAGGAGACATGGAATATGTTTTCCCTCCATGGAATGTGTAGACTCTGCAAGAAAAGAACTGGTTTCCAATTACTGAAATAGAGATTAGCCATCATCTCTTTCTACCTCTAGAGCCCAGACAGCTACAATTAAGATAATTGATTATAAAAGAGAGAACAAACATTTAGGCCAAAAAAAAAAGAGCCACCAAATGAATCACACAGACTGCTAAAAAATATTTGCTTTCTGTTCCAAGAAGAATGATGAGAATTTTTTAAAAAGTTGACTCACAAAGAAAACACAAAGATGGCAAAGCTTTAGTCCAGCAGTAAAGATCAAAATTCAAGTCCATCAAGTGACAAGAGAAAAATCTCAGGGAGAATAACAATGAATAGATGGGTAAGGCATCCTAAAAAGAGGAGTCAAACAACAAAGACTACTGAAGAAAGGGGGCCTCTTACAAAAGAGCAAACATGAAAAGAGGAGAGGGAAGCGTGGAAACCTATAAAAAGGCCACTGAAGAAGCGAAGAGCACAGAAAAGGACTTGAGATGAAAAATAAAAATGGAAAAGATTAAAAGGAAGAGGTGAAATGGCAGAGAGAGAGGGACTAACTGAACACTGTGAGGAAAAACATGGCTTTGCTAGGAAATTGATGTTTTCACGCCAGCAGGGGCCGAGCCTGATGTGGGTCAGGAGGCCGTTTCATCTGTTCTGCTGGCTTCAGCTGGCTGATCCTGGAAGTCCAGTCCAGCCAGGACATCAGTGGAGAAGAATTCTAAGGATCAGGAGGCAGTGCTTCTCAGGTCCCTTGGCCCTAGGATGGAACACTGGGGTGCTAGCAAGAGAGCTCCCCCTTTCTCCAAGGTACCACACTGTGCGTTGGAGGCTCTCCTACCCTTCTCTTCTGTTGATCCTGTTTGCACACATTAATCAGATTGCACTGGTGATGGGGAACCATCTCCATGCAGTGAACAGGAAAAGAATTTGGAATCAGAAACCTGGGTTTGATATTTAGTTCTCTGCTTACTGTAGAGCCTCAGGCAACTCACTGTATCTCTTTGACCCTCAACTTCCTCAACTCTAAATGGTGATCAGTTAAACCAGATAATGTAGAAGAAAGAATTTCAGCCTATGTAAAGTATCTTATAAATTTTAATAATTTTATTACCAGCTTGGGTTATCTGGAGGATGTTGAAAGTCTCAGGTCATTTGCTAATAAGGTCAAAGGGGAAAAACACACACATTCTGAGTGGATGTCTTGGCTTAATGTTTGCTCCACAAAGGAAAATGCTGGCATCTGTTTCTGAGCGGTAAAACCCCTGAGACAGCACACATAAACCCAAGTTTATCTAGAAGTGTGACTACCTATCAAATATGAAACAGCCTGGGCTCTGAGCTTCTCTTTACCTGGAAATTTTAAATGATTTCTTCATTACCCACCGTTGCAACTATCTGGTGCCTTTTGAAGAACCGAGACATTAAAAACAACAACAAAACAGAGCTGATTAATGACTACAAAAGCTGTTTTGGGGGAAAAAAAGAGAAAAGTTGTTGTCCTATTATATCTCTGAAAAAAATGAGCATTTTATTGCTTCTACAAATTGCTCCCTGGAAAGTACTTTCATTTTCTAATTGTTCATAAATTTACTGACAGGTGGTTACACAGTAGGTAAAACATCGTTATTTTCATTTTATTATATACACTGTTTTAACGAGAAAATCTGGAAAGGCTGGGTATCATATATCATCTGACATACCCTGAAAATGTGTGGGTAGGCAGGCATGGCCCAAGGCTGCTACTTCCCCTGGCATGCCTATTTCTGATTCCCCTCGCACAGGGTCAATTTGGACAGCTGTGACTGGTTGAAATACACTAAGATGATGACAGTTGAAATAAGTTGCTTTTCTATGCTTACTCTTTTGCTTAAAAAGTAATATTAAAGAATAGTCTCCACTTTCACTGAAAGATCTGTCACAAGTTTTCATTACAAGAACAAGAGAAATATAGGGGGTTACATGTACACTAAACATCTGATATTTGATGACGGTTAGTTCTGTTGGATACATTGCTCTTTGCGATGTAACATATGTTGGTGCTCCCACTTTAGATTCTTGACTTTGTGAGGCTAAGAATTGTTTCAGTGCTGCTTAGCACATCTGCAACACCTAATGTTTTGGTGACATCATAGTAAGAATTCAATAAATATTGCAATTTACTGTTCCAACTGCTATTGAACATTTATTTGTAAGGATTAATGTATTGATTAATAAAACTATCCTCTCATGAGCGTGATAACCTTATAATTTTCATAAAGACAACTGTGGGCAAATGCCTTCAGCAACTAGGCTCAAGTGTTTACGAGAATTGAGGAGGTGGAACAAGTTTGTGTAATTGGCTTCCCAACACATCCTTACTGAGACTGCTCCTATCACTAGCAGGGTATGATAACAAGGTTATCATTAACGTCCAATTAGCTGGCTTTGTTTCTTTTCACATTTCTCAATAGATTTGGAAGCCATTGGTCACTTTCCTTGTAGAAACACTCTTTTCTTGTTTCTGTGATATCACACACCTCATGCTATCTGTATGCCTTTACCTACTCCTTCCATTCTCTTTCAGGGGTGCCTTCTCCTCTCTATAAGCTCAAATCACTGGACTCCAGTGATTCCATCACAGCCCTTCTCTGCTCACTCTACCCCTACGCCACGTTGGTTTCGTTGATCCAAGTTTCCAGTCATAACTCCACTCACTGTACCCACTGCTCCATGTTGCTCTCATTGATCACGGTTTCTAGTCATAACTCCACAGTCTCATCAGCGGCTAAGTCGTTATTTACCAGGAGACACAAACACCTCAGTTCCTAAAGGTTACCTTATGCTTAACGGGTCAAAAACAAAATTCTCATACTCACTCCTTCTGTGCTTTCTTTTCTTTTTTCTATTATCAAACATGCCACATATTAAGGTTGCTAGATTTTTTAGCAAGCACAGCAACAGGACATTCGGTTTAATTGGAATTTCAGGTCAGCATCAAATCTTTTTTTATTCTGATTTAACTGTGTATCCTGTATTTTTTCTGGTAACTGTACCCCCAGCCAGTTGCCAAAGCCTAAAATAAAAGAGCCAACTTTGACACTTCCCTCTCTCTTGTTCCCCCCAAAATAATATGTTTAAACCTACAGTTAATGGAATACTTTTTTTAAAATTATTATACTTTAAGTTCTGGGGTACAAGTGCAGACTGTGCAGGAGTGTTATACAGGTATACACATGCCATGGTGGCTTGTCTCATTCATCCTTCCATCATCTGCATTAGGTATTTCTCCTAATGTTACCCCTCCCTAATCACCCCATCCCCTGCTATGCCTCTCCTAACTCTCCCAACCCCTAACAGGCCCCGATGTGTGATGTTTCCCTCCCTGTGTCCATGTGTTTTCATTGTTCAACACCCACTTATGAGTGAGAACATGCAGTGTTTGATTTTCTGTTCTTGTGTCAGTTTGTTGAAAATGATGGTGTCCAGCTTCATCCATGTCTCTGCAAAGGACATGAACTCATATTTTATTATGGCTGCATAGTATTTCATGGTGTGTATGTGCCACATTTTCTTTATCCAGTCTATCACTGATGGGCATTTGGGTTGGTTTCAAGTCTTTGCTATTGTAAACTGTGATGCAATGATCGTACATGTGCATGTGTCTTTATAACAGAACAATTTATAATCCTTTGGGTGTATACCCAGTAATGGGATTGCTGGGTCAAATGGTATTTCTATTTCTAGATTTTTGAGGCATTGCCTCACTGTCTTCCACAATGGTTGAACTAATTTACACTCCCACCAACAGTGTAAAAGTGTTCCTATTTCTCCACATCCTCTCCAGCATCTGTTATCTCCAGATTTTTTAATGCTCGCCATTCTAACTGGCATGAGATGGTATCTCAATGTGGTTTTGATTTGCATTTCTCTAATGACCTGTGGTGATGAGCATTTTTTCATGTTTCTTGGCTGCATAAATGTCTTCTTTTGAAAAGTGTGTGTTCATATCCTTTGCCCACTTTTTGATGGGGTTCTTTGTTTTTTGTTTGTTCGTTTGTTTTTCTTGTAAATCTGTTTTAGTTCTTTATAGATTCTGGATATTAGCACTTTGTCAGATGGGTAGATTGCAAAATTTTTTTCCCATCCTGTGGATTGCTGGTTCACTCTAATGATAGTCTCTTTGCTGTGCAGAAACTCTTAAGTTTAATTAGATCCCATTTGCCACTGCTTTTGGTGTTTTAGTTATGAAGTCCTTGCCTATGCCTGTGTCCTGAATGGTATTGCCTAGGTTTTCTTCTAGGGTTTTTATGGTGTTAGGTATTATGTTTAAATCTTATCTATCTGAAGTTAACTTTTATATAGCCACTTTCAGCTTTTTGTACCTGGCTAGCCAGTTTTCCCAACACCATTTATTAAACAGGGAATCCTTTCCTCATTGCTTGTTTTCTCGGATTTGTCAAAGATCAGATGGTTGTAGATGTGTGGCATTACTTCCGAGGCCTCTGTTCTGTTCCATTAGTCTAGATCTCTGTTTTGATACCAGTACCATGCTGTTTTGATTACTGTAGCCTTGTAGTATAGTTTGAAGTCAGGTAGCATGATGCTTCCATCTTTCTTATTTATTTACTGGCTTAGGATTGTCTTGGCTATGTGGGCTCTTTTTGGTTTCATATGAAGTTTAAGGTGGTTTTTTCCAGTTTGGTGAACAAGGTCAATGATAGTTTGATGGGGATAGCATTGAATCTATATATTACTTTGGGCAGTATGGCCATTTTCATGATATTGATTCTTCCTAACCACGAGCATGGGTTGTTTTCCATCTGTTTGTGTCCTCTCTTATTTCCTTATGCAGCGGTTTGTACTTCCTCTTGAAGAGGTCCTTCATGTCCCTTGTTAGTTGTATTCCTAAGTATTTTATTCTCTTTGTAGCAATTGTGAATGGGAGTTTGCTCATGATTTGGCTCTCTGTTTGTCTGTTCTTAGTGTATAGGAATACTTGTGATTTTTGCATATCGATTTTGTTTCCTGAGACTTTGCTGAATTTGCTTATCAGCTTAAGGAGATTTTGGACTGAGATGATCAGATCTTCTAAATATACAATCATGTCATTTGCAAATAGAGACAATTTGACTCCCTCTTTTCCTAGTTACATACCCTTTATTTCTTTTTCTTGCCTGATTGCTCCGGCCAGAACTTCTAATACTATGTTGAATAGGAGTGGTGAGAGAGGGCAACCTTGTCTTGTGCCCTTTTTCAAAGGGAATGCTTCTAGTTTTTGCTCATTCAGTATGATATTAGCTGTGGGTTTGTCATAAGTAGCTTTTATTATTCTGAGATACATTCCATGGATACTAGTTTATTGAGACTTTTTAACATAAAGTGCTGTTGAATTTTGTCGAAGGCCTTCTCTGCATCTATTGAGATAATTATGTGGTTTTTGTCTTTGGTTCTGTTTACGTAATGGATTATGTTTATAGATTTGTGTATGTTGAACCAGCCTTGCACCACTGTGATGAAGCTGACTTGATTGTGATGGATAAGCTTTCTGATGTGTTGTTGGATTTGGTTTGCCAGTATTTTATTGATGATTTTTGCATCAATGTTCATCATGGATATTGGCCTGAAATTTTCTTTTTTATTTACCTCTCTGCCAGGTTTTGGTATCTGGATAATGTTGGTTTTATAAAATGAGTTAGGGAGGATTCTCTCCTTTTGTGTCTTTTGGAATAGTTTCTAAAGGAATGGTACCAGCTCCTCTTTGTACGTTTAGTAGAATTCAGCCATGAACCCGTCTGGTCCTGGACTTTTTTTGGTTGGTAGGCTGTTAATTGCTGCCTCAACTTCAGACCTTGTTATTGGTCTATTCAGGGATTCAACTTCTTCCTGGTTTAGTTTGGGGAGGGTGTAAGTGTCCAGGAATTTATCCATTTCTTCTAGATTTACTGGTTTATGTGCATAGAGGTGTTTGTAGTAATCTCTGATGATAGTTTGTATATCTGTGGGACTGGTGGTGATATCTTCTTTATCATTTTTTATTGCATCTATTCGATTCTTCTCTCTTTTCTTTTGTTCAAAATCAACATTGTTATACAAGGTCCTGTTACTTCTTACCTGGATTCTCTCAAGTACCTCCTATCTTTTTGTTGTTTTTTGTTTCTTTTCTCTTGCCTCACTTCCCTCCAATCTGTATCCTACAACACTGTCCTGCTGATCATTGCAGATCAAGTTAAGTTACATGAACAGTGACCACAAAAAGAGCATCATTATAGCTTTCTACAGAGAAGGGTGTTGTGAAGAGATATATATTTTAGAAGCTGTCCATGATCTGAGTGGGGCTTGATGACTTCTGTCGTCTCAGATGGTTCTTCTTCCCTCTATCAGCACTAATACCCACCATGTTATACAGCATCCAAGTCACCACCATGATCTCCAGCATCTCTGAGCCATGGCAGTTACATATTCCTCTGCCAGAAACAGCTCCGTTCATCCCCTTGAAATGCAGATCAGAGGGTATCTCTTCAGGAAAGCTTTTCCTAAATGTGAAACTAAAATAAGGTGCTTTCCTATGTGCTAACTCGTCACACACATATACCACTGTTGTAGGGTTTGTGTGTCTGCTTGTATTTCTGTCTTCGAAACCAGACCATGAGTTGTTTGAAAACAGACATGAAGTCTTTTATTTCTGTATACTCAGCACCTAGTGCAGTGCCTGGCATCCATGAGCTCTCCACAGGTATGTGTGATGTGAGGAAGAACAGCCATACCCACAAATGTCTTTCACAAATACTAATTGCAATGGATCATGGGAGTCCTCACTGATGCCAGCCATTTTGAAATGCCTCTAATGGAGCTGTTGGAACTATAGGCTCCCTTCTTCATGTATATTGGCCACATCGCTATGGTAGCACTTGTTTTATTCATATGTCGAAATACATGTCTCCATTTATTTTTTCAAGAAACATTCATTGAACTCCTCCTATGAGGTAAGTACCAGAACTCTTCCTATGAGATAGGCCCTTTCCTTTAGGAGTTTGCAATATTTGGCATAATAAAAGAAGTAAGACCATTCATAGATAAAGCATCTCAGGCACTATAATAGATACATGAACAGGGTACAATGGGGCTTAGAGGAAGAAATGACCACTCCTACTGGGACATGGCTGGAACATTTTGCAGAAGGACTGACACTAAACAGATTCTGAAGGATGATCGGGAGTACCACTTGACAAAGGAGCACAGGCGTTGCCGGCATGGACCTGGGCAACTCGCAGCCTAGCAAGACACTCTAAGGAGCTGTGGAGGCTGGGGCACAGGGGGAAGATAAAGCTGGACAAAAAAGAAAAAGTAAGATACTATGAGGAGTAAATGCAAAGATAAGGAATTTGGAAACCACAGAAGGATTTTAAGTTGGGAAAGAAATAAGATTAATCTGACAAGATTTTGATGTTGAAAATATATGTATGTTATGAATGCAGATAAGGTGTATAGAAGATAGGGAAAAGGCTTGTAAAAATGAAAAATTAGCTTATCTATATGAATGCTTTTTTCTCCAATAAGGGCCTTGTGACATGGCCCAAAGAAATCTTTGTAGGAGTGGGCTTAGGATTTGAACAAACTGCTTCATTGTTATTTGGTATGAGCCTTTTTTTTTTTTTTTTAATGCAGTTACTAATCAAACTGCCCTGAGTTTTGTATCATCTACTCTCTCAAATTTGTTCTTTTCTGAAAATATCTCTTGTTTACAGAACAATTTTAAAGGGAGATTCTCTCTTTCTTTCTCTCTCTCTCTATATATATATACACACACACGCACACACACATACATACACATATACATGTTATATATATATATAAATGTATATAAAGCTTTATATATATATGCAGCTTTAAAAAAATGACATTTTCCTGATATATTCAAATGATGAAACACATCACACCTGCCAACACTGAAAAGCTATAAATAGAGAATGAAGTATACGTCTAGAGAGAAAAATAAGCAGATTCATTTTATATCTATGGCAATTAGGAGAGTATTTTGGTAGCAAGCAAGAGGGAAATGGTTACTGAATTGCTTACAAAACTTGAGAAGAGGAACTATAAGATCTACAATGGCCAGAAAAACTAGGTACCTATGGAAAGAATTAGTATGAAAGTGATATGAATTATCTAATAACTCTCACATTCCAAATGAATGGATTAGATTCACTAACTTATAGGTAAAATGTCAAACATCCTCTTTAAAAAAGAAAAAAGGGGCTGGGTGCAGTGTCTCATGCCTGTAATCCCAGTACTTTGGGAGGCCAAGGCAGACTGATCATGAGGTCAAGAGATTTAGACCATCCTGGCCAACATGGTGAAATCCCATCTCTACTAAAATTACAAAAATTAGCTGGGCATGGTGGCATGTGCCTGTAGTCCCAGCTACGTTGGAGGCTGAGGCAGGAAACTGCGTGAACCTGGGAGGTGGAGGTTGTAGTGAGCCAAGATAGCGCCACTGCACTGCCCTCCAGCCTGACAACAGAGTGAGACTCTGTCTCAAAAAAAAAAAAAGAAAGAAAAAGAAAAGAAAAAAATAACAGTTCAAATATTACAGCCATCTTTACCTCAGGAATATTGGAGGTGGATGTTGTAGCCATAATTCCTAATGTTAAGTATTAATCCTTCAGATATATTGAGCATTTTCTATATATTGCACAATCTTTCAGGATGTAAAGATGGAAGGACATGTAGGTATGATCTCTCCCCTTGAATAGTTTACACCATGGTGGTGGAGACAGAGACTTAAATTACTGTGATCAAATGCTGAGCCACAGTTGTGTTCAAACAAAGCGTTATGGATTTGTGGAGGAAGAAGTGAACTGTCTGGAGTGGTCACGGAGTCTTTAATGAGCTGAGTTTCAGATGATAGACATGTAGATGATTTCTAGCTAGATAAGTTGTGAAGCAACATTCTCTGTAGAGAGAACGGCATGCAAAACGGCAATAGTGATTAAGTTCTGTACTAGCTTAGGAGTGAGTGAAACTAACAAGGAGCATCCAAGTTAAAGAGAAAGCTGATGCATTTACAATAGACAAAGTAAATTCAATCGGAGCTCATTTCTATAACTTTGGGAAAAAGAGTTGGGTAAGACTAAGTTAGTGTTTTGAAATGGAAGTGGAGCTTGAACTGGGTCTTGTATAATGTGTAATAATTGGAAAGGTGACAGTAGTGAAGAAAAAGGGAGCATAGAGGAAGCATATTTTAAATCTAGGCTGAATTTTTTTTTATTTAACACTAAATAAAATAAGAAATAAGGGGATATTTACAGATTCGCAAGCAGGTAAGAAAAAGCAATGTTTAAAGATTAGACTGCCAAAGTATGCAGAAGAGCTGAGAGAGGAGAGAAGACAGGAGCCACGAAGGTGAGATGGGAGGGTATGATGTCACCTTGATGTAAGTAATGAGGAGATGGAAGACAGCTGTGAACAGAGAAGGAACGGGCCAGAGCAATGTGGCTCGCATTCCCAACGGAAAAGTGAGTGAATTGAAGACAGTCTCGATAAAGAGGTTAGAAGAAAAGTATAATTGTAATGTTTGGAAACTGTGTGAAAAAAAGCGTTTTTCAAATTTTACTGACAACGTAAAGAAATTTGACTAATGTGTTTCTGTTGACATATGTGTGATTCCTGTCCTTATTTTCTTTATCCTGAAATGTCCCCATTCAAATGTCATCTTGAATTGTAGTTCCCATAATCCCCACGTGCTGTGGGAGGGACCCAGTGGGAGGTAATTGAATCATGGCGGCGGTTGCCCTCATGCTGTTCTCCCGATAGTGACTTCTCAAGAGATCTGATGGTTTTATAGCAGCGTTTCCCTCTTCGCTTGGCATTTCTTGCTGCTGCCATATGAAGAAGGTTGTGTTTGCTTCCCCTTTCGCCATGATTGTCAATTTCCTGAAGCCTCTCCAACCATGCTGAACTGTGAGTCAATTAAACCTCTTCGCTTTATAAATTACCCATTCTTGGGTATGTCTTTATTAGCAGGATGAGAATAGACTAATGCACACCCTCACTTTCACCCCAGAGCCCACTGAAATTATTAAGGACGACCGATCCTAAGCCTACTTGCCCTGCCCTGCTCTTTCCTTCCCATGGAAAGCACAGTAACATTTTCCTCTCATTTCTCTTCTCAACTCACCTTGGTGCTTCCCTGCTTGGCCCTGTGTGGTACACTGTGTCCCTGTTTCCAGGAATCTGTGAATATAATAAACTTCTTCCTGGTGACAGTCATCTCCATGTCTGCACGTCCTAACATATCTAATTAAAGCAAATCTCAGGTATCTGCTTAAAACAACTTACTGCATACAGTAGATAATGCTTGGCTTGCTTATGCAGCCTAGCTGATCAGTAGATAAATGATAATTATATATAATAAAATTATTGTCTTCACTTTCTGCTTGGACCACACAGTCATGACTTTGACTATGATCGACTGATTTACATATAATCTTCAGTGAGGCTTTATCTGCATTAATGATGTCCTTTTTGCATATAAAAATAGGGAGTAACTCAAGAAACTTTCAGAAATTAGTACAAAAATGCTGTTATATAACCACTGTCTTTTATTATACCAATAAAATCCTCTTTTAAAATGTCAGAAACATCTAAAAATGATTTTTTGCTTTATTTTGTTTTTTCCTACTTGGCCCCAGGTGCAGCATTGAGTTCATCATATTCTTTAGTTTATGACACTTTTTCATCTTTGGTTTGTGGAAGGTTTTCCTACTTAAAACAAAATCAAGCAGTTAAAGAAAACTGGAAAAAATGTTGACTAGAAACATGTCAAGAAGAAAATTAATATTGTTATTCTGTAAGTAGGCTGTAATAATTGATACAAAAGATAAAAGTACTAATAAATTAAAAAGAAACAAGAATATACATTTTGAAACCTAGATGTAAAAATTGTTAATCCCACTATATTCATAAAATAATCTAATTCACTTAGTATGAAGAAATTGTACATTAAAATGTCATTTTTCAATTACTATACTAGCATTTTAAAACATTAAAACACTTAATAGTGAGAAAGTTGTGGTTAAAAAGGGCACTATTATAAATTTTTAGTGAGGTGTAAATTATTTTGTAAAGCAATCCACAATATGTATCTGAGGCCTTTAAAATGTTCTTATCCCTTTAGCCAGTGATTATATACCAATTAATTCTTACTAAAGAATAACAAATAGTGTATGTCAGTGTATAAAGATGTTCATCACATTGTCATTTATGACAATAAAGTAAAGCTATTTGGAGTAGTAAGGAAATGGTAGATTATAATTTAGCCATTAAAATTGTACTTTAAAGAACATTTGGTAATATGAGAGAATGTATTTGTTAAATTGGTAAGTTAAAGGAACAGGACACAAATGTGTGTGTGTGTGTGTGTGTGTGTGTGTGTGTTCTCATAGTTAAAAGCAGAGAGCATATATCACTACTTTACTAGAATAGTTAATAGTAAAAGGACTGGCAACACCAAGTGTTGGTGATGATGCAGAGCAGTTGCAATTCTCATACATTGCAAGTGGGAGTAAAAAATGTAGAATGATTATAAAAATGCTTGATAGTTTCTTATAAACTTCACCATATATCTCTACCATGATTCAGCAATTATACTCCTTAGTATAAGAAATAGGAACTATGTCCACAAAAAAGATTTACACAAGAACATTTACAACAGCTTCATTCATTTTTATAAAAAACTGGAAACAAATATACATCAACTGGGGAACAGATAAACAAATTGTAATATATTAGTATAATAAAATACTACTCAGCAAAAAAAAATAAAAACAAATGAACTATGGCTACATAAAAGATGGAGGAAAAATTCAGAAGTGTGATGTTAAATGAAAGAAGCTCAACGCAATAGGTATATACTGTAGAAAGCCATATATAAGAAACTCAAAATTAGGCAAAACAAATGTATGGTGATAGACATTAAAACAGTACATTTCCTAAAACTCAGGGAGATATATAATATTTCCTTAAAAAGTTATCTCATAACTTTCTCCAGTGGCTACTGCTAGAGGAAAATTATGATAACTTTTTAAAGAAGTATTTTTTGTTTTGAATGGCAGTTACTTGAAAATATAAAGTTTTCAAACTCATCAAATTGAACACTTAAGGTCTATAGTTTGAAAATTTTATCTCAATGAAAGAATCCAGATAAATTTGAAGATGGATTAAATACTTAAATGTTAAAAGAACAAAATAACCACATATATGTATATGTACATATATATAGTCTATGTGTAAATAAACATAAAGAGATAAATGTGAAATCTCCCTAGGTTTTAGGAAATATATTTTTAAACCAAGACAAGAAACCTAAAAACTAGTTTAACAAGCAAGAGATATTTACATTTAACTGTTTTTTTTTTAAAACTTACCCTATGATCAAAGTATTATTAAAAAGTTAATAGATTAACAATATTAAGAAATACATTTAAAAGCACAAGACAAGTAGTATCTATAAAATCCTTCATCGTGGCAAGATGTATCATGGGGTACTTATTAAGATCACAAGTCCAATCAATACATTCTTTGTGTGTGTGAATGTGTGCTAACATCCGAGACATCTTTGAGACTCTAAGGACCTATTCACAAAAGCCCACTGAATTATAAGTTTTGTCAAAGTTTTCAGCTGGGTGACAAAACACATAGCTGGAAATGAAAATTTGGCAGCCATGCTGTTCTGGGCTGGGCTGTTAAAATGCTTTCTCCCTGAAATAGTCTCTTCTGTAAACATCCCTAGGATAGCGAATGTAGATCCAGCTAAAAAAAAGAAAGAGAGAATGAGAACGTGATGGTGCCACATGGAGATTTGGGCAGTATCTCATTAGATCCCTGAGGGTACCTCAGGCATCTTTATTCAAACAGCTTTTTTTTTTGGGGGGGGGGAGACAGGGCAAGGAGGAGATCATAAATTTGTGGAACTGTCATCAAAGCAGTATCTGACATTTAAATAATATTATGATTTAAAAGGTTCCTTTACATTCAGTCATTAGCTCATTACCCTTCACAACTCTGTGACACAAGAAAAGCAGTTAGTACTATTTCCACGTTAAAAATGAGAACATGGATATTCAGAAAGTTAAAGTAATTTTTGTGAGGTCAGATATCTTTTAAGTAATAGAGCAGGGACTTCAGGTGAGGGCTGTCTCTCTCCAGTGGCTCTGTGAATCTCAGGATGTCATCCTATCTCCACGCAGCAGAATGTCTCCGCAGAGAGGCAGCCTCCTGAGCGGTTCCATGATAGTCAGCCTGATGTATCTGCTCCTTTCGGACTTTCCTGCTTCCCCGTCTTCAGCAAGTAGAGGCAATTACTCTTTCTTTGTATGTGAGATATCTATCTACCTGTCACATCCGCCTCTCAGTTGTCGCGTAGCCAAACTATGCAAATACGGCCGTCTCCACGTCTCCATGGAAGCCATCGCCTTCAGCAAGGCTGCTGCTCAACTCTGGACCCCTTCCAACTGTTCAGATGGGCAGGGAGGAGTTTCATCATCAGAGATTATAAAGAAACATGACTATTCAGCCTTTTTCATACGTCTACCGAATACCTAACTAAGGATGTTCTCACCATATTGAAAAAAAAAAGCATCGAGGATGACGAATTTATTCCCTGAGTGCCTCATGACAAGTGAGTCAGCTCTCAGCAACCAGAATCCAAGTGGACTAAGCTGGGTGACGGAGGAACTTAAGGAAACGCGGCCTGTCCCGACTGTAAAGGTGGTCCTAGGCTAATCAGAAAATCTGCACCCACAACGTAACAGCGTCTCCTGCTGCAAGTAACAGAGCACCCAAGTGTTGGTGTTTGAGGGGGCCAATCGGTAGCTCTCGCCCTCTTTTTTCTTTTTTTGTTTTTGTTTTGAAACAGAGTCTCGCTCTGTCACCCAAGCTGGAGTGCAGTGGTGAGAGCTCAGCTGACTGTAACCTCTGCCTCCCGGGTCCAAGCAACTCTCCTGCCTTAGCCTCCCAGGTAGCTGGGATTACAGACTCTGGTAGCTCTCTTTTCCCTGCCTAAGTTCAGAACAACTTGAGAGAGAAACAAGGACAAAACAGGTGGAAATAAAAATCGCCCTTCATTTCTGATAGAAATTAAAAGCCGAGAATGTGGTTTATAGCTTTACATAAGCAACTGAGCATCCCACTCCTGACCCTCAGTATTACACTCCACACCCCCAGTCACAGGAAGTGCGAGGAGACCCCAGGCCCTGGGTCTGAGCCTGACCTCTTCCATTGCATGGCACAGGACACCTGTTAGAAGGTCAGTTTCTAAGACAAAATAAAGAGCTGATATCTCCTGCTTTATCCTTCCACAAACCGGATTATATTGAGCCGTCTCTCCTTCCTGGTGGTGGGGGATGTAGTATGGGTGTGGGGTGGGGACAGTGGGAGGGAAAGTAAGGGAGGGTGCCAGGAAAGGCACAGAGTGTTACTCGGCAGACTTTCTTTTGGATAAAAGAGGCATCAATAGTGCTTCCTTCCCACACCAACTAAAAAGAGTTTCAACAATAAAGATGTTTATTTCCTCATGTGAGAATTCGGGGGTGGGGTGGAAGTCAGGGCTACAGTGAGGCCCTCAAGGCCCAGGTTCTTCCTCTCTTCTCCAGTGTGTGACGTGAACCATCACAGGGGTAGCAGTCGCAGGCAAGCATGTGGACACAGCAATATTTAGGAGAAGCAAAAAGGGAAACGTGATTTTTCTTGCATGTTTCCTTTTGTTAAGGAAGGAAAGCTGCTCCAGATACCTGCCCTCAAACTTTCCCCTGGATCCTGCTAATTAAGATTTGATGGCCTGGCTATGCTCAGCCAACTGCCAGGGAGTCTCAGAAAATGCGTTTCTGGTGTTTGAACTTCTTTAGACGGAAGTGGCCTCTCTCATAAAGGAAGCAGGTTGTTGTTGTTAAGGATGGTGGAAATAGCTATTGCATAGGTAAGCAACAATGTCTGCCATGCTTACATCTAAAAGTTCCACAGGGAACATCATCTGCACATGCGAAAAATGTCTGCAGGTTGTACTACATACGGCAGTCACTAATGGATTAATATACTTTTGCGTTCTCATTTCCAATACAAAATAAAAGAAGACAAAAGAGGAATGAAATGTAAATATTCTTGTCCTGCCTGCACCCCTGCCTCAATAATTACATGCTTCAAGGGCCAGGTCATACAGTGGACAGATCAACAGATTATTAGATCTGTACCTTGGGTATTACGTAGTACTGCTTCCTCAACTCTAAAGCTGGGGTATCCTCCCAGGAAGAGCTGAGGAAGCAGGAAGCATCTTTCAAGATGGGAAAGCACACTTTCTTAAAACTCAACATTTTTTCTGTTCACTCCACCCCACTGCCCTTGGGAGCCAAAAGAAGGTTGTAAGGAATTCATGATCCTAACTCATCACTTAGAATCAAGTGGCAGGAAGTTGAACTTCAGCAGGTCCCAGAGTGAAGTCACATTTATTCCACTATCACCCACCTTGTTAGGGAGGATTAACTGGGCCAATACACTCAGGACTAGAACACAAGATTCTAACTCAGTCTTGCACTGCAAGATAAGAATAGAATGCCCTCTTACTGTGATGTAAGGCCAGCTGCAGAGAGCTCATGTTCCAAGAGGAACATTTTCTTGGTGAATTTCGTAGTTTTAAGATTTGTGCAATTGTGTTTAGAAATCCAGTATCATTTTTAAATGTGAGATGGGAACACTGCCCATGGGTATTACAGTATGGAGTAGTTCTTTTGGATCAACTTTTGGGTATAGAATTGTGATGACCAATTATTTAGAGGTGTTTCTCCCCTTAAACATCTGCAAAAATTGTGGAAATCTAAATTCCCCTGTCTAAAGCTATAGGGTATGCCTATTTTTCAAATGTCAATCCCCCCACCGCCTTTGCAAAATAAAAATCGGTATAGTTTTAAGAAGCCCTACTTAAATTATTTCCAATTCTATTCCTCCCATCCCTTGTTCTTGAAAGAAAACAATAACAATAATAACAAAAACTTTAGTCAAATGTTGTTAAGGCTCAGGAATGATCGATGGCTTATATGAAAAGTTCTCATCAAAGCACATGATTTAGAAAAGAAAGAGACTCATTTATTTCCCCAATATACCTTGTCATGGTGTTTTCCTTTCTGAAATGGAGTTTTATTCAAGGAAAAAAAAAAAAGCAAGACTTCATGATATATGTCTTACCTACAAGAGAAATTTGACAAAATAAAAATTTGTTGACCAAACTCTAGCTGGCAGACATCCTTAATCTATTCTCTCAATAAAATCAGCTTCAAGGAAGATCTCAGATTGCGGTGTCATCAAAATTGATTTTATCAAACAAGATAATCTTTGCTGTCAACAAGCAGTACTTTCTTAAAAGTCTTAACATTTCTTCTATTCACTCCGCCCTACTTCCTTGGAAACCTAAAGAAGTTTGCAAGGTAATCATGATCATAAGTCATCACTTAGAATCTCCCCAACAGAACCAAGCGAAAGAGGCCGAACTTCAGTAAGCAGCTTTCAGGTTACTTTCACATTTAAAGAAAAGAAAGCTGAAATGGTAAATTTATAAAGCTATGTGTTGAGAATAGACCCCCAGGATACAGGATGTCCATTGTTTGAAGCAATAAAGTGCAAATGAAACCTGTCTTTACATGCACAATTGGGCACACACTTCCGTAAATGCCTGATTGTGTATGCAAATGAGTGTTTTCCGCACCCAGTTACCTGTTCCCTATCTTCATATTTTTAGGGTCGATGTAAGTACTTTTATTATTTTTTTTTAAATAAAATTGTTCTAAATTGTGAATGAATGATGCTTTAGAAAATTGTTATTTCCCTAAAATCCACATTTAAGCAAGCCTCTTTGAAACTTTGCAATTAATAGATATGTGTTAGTAAAGTCAAGTGCAGAGTTAAAGCAATTATCTGGGTATTTTAAGGTAAATGTACCATTATGCATATATTTGTCACACGATTCTGTTATTTTAAGTAGAAGAAAGGGCCTAGTTTGTCCAGTTCATGTAGCTTTGCACTTTATTTAACTAGTCCAGCTGCAACACCAGGGCCTAGAATATAAGGCAGTCTCAGCCTCCTCTTAGAATATATTCTGGCATAGAGAAGTGGATCCATTGCATCACAGTGATCATATGTCCAAGCAAATAAGCTTTCCATATAATGCATCCTGACTTGCATTTATTCTGGCTTTTCTCAGAAAAGAAATAGTGAATGTGAGGACACACTAAATTAAGGTTAGAGAACTGTGAGTGGAGAGGGAAAATCTCTGAATAATTTTTTTGACACTTCATTCAGCCCCTTCAAGGACCGTGGTGATAAAGCACTGAAGATTTATTTTAATGTGTAAAAACCCTGCTCTGTTCCCCTGGGAGCTGCTAAAAAGACACTGGGAGGCTCGGGGAAAGTTTATATTTATC
Organism: Plecturocebus donacophilus; assembly: GCA_004027715.1. Lineage (NCBI taxonomy): Eukaryota > Metazoa > Chordata > Mammalia > Primates > Pitheciidae > Plecturocebus > Plecturocebus donacophilus. The sequence goes on along the minus strand of PVKP010020023.1, from coordinate 21,166 downwards.
AGGTAATGTACTGTCTGCTCACTAATAAGCTTCATAAATATTTTTCCCTTCTCTTGAACTCAGAAAAGATCCAGTTTTGCAATATAAAAAAAGGAAAAAAACAGAAACAAATTTCAAAGGCTCTCATACGTTAGTAGAAAAATGTATTTGCATTACTAGCTGCTTTGTGGGCAAGACTGTTTGAGTATCATGTATGAAATCCTGGCTTCATCTCCACACCATCAACTAGCCAAGCATTTAAGTACCAGGACAGATGACTAGGTCAGGCTCATGCTACCTATTTTTATATATTTTTATTTCTGTAGCTGCTAAACCTAGAAAAGGAATTAGATTTTTTTTTTTTAACTAAATTTGAAGCTGAATTCTTCTGGCAACTCTTTCTGGGTGAAAATCTCAGTCCACAAGATGTTACACAACAGTCCCTTACTGTCGCAACCTTCCTATTTTCACTCTTTTCTTCCCCAATCCTGGCAGATCAGACCTTCTTACTGATCTGCCAGAATTGGGAAATCCTCACTGCTGAGGCCAGACCACCTCCACATTTTAAGCCTGATTCTCCCAAAGTAGGGGGCATACCTGGAACCGTATACTAGCCTTTCTCAGAGCCTGCTGACGAGGCTGCTCGAGACTTGGAAACCTCCGCTTTTCGGTGGCCGCTGTCACTACTCCTGAGCCAGAACCTCAGAGGAATTTAGCCGCAGCCTTGGCTCTCCTAGTTTCAGCAGGTTTCCGTGTCCCTGACATTTGCGGCCACTTATTTCTGATGCTGAATTTTACTTTTATTTTTTGGCCCCCTAGTACTTCTAGACTGGCCTCCTAGATTCGGTTTTTGCCTAGACTTTTGATCATGTATGGAAGTTCTACCTTGAATATTAAAGTTCTTAAATATTAGTTTATTTATTTACTTCCTCCTATTCCCACAGGCATTAATTAAGTGATTAATATGCTCCAGGCAGGTGTGAGACCCCAGCAGTGCTCAGGACACATAAACATTGATCATATAGAACCTTCTTGTACAGACAGAACAATTCACCCTGATTGATCACGTGCCTATGTTTAGAGTCAGGCTCTTCTGGGACACAGAGGTCTCCTGCTCTTCATGTCCGGCTCAGGATACTGTCTGCCTTCAGGAGATTTCCAGTTTAGACTGGAAGATTGGGAAAGCTCTCCTTATTAGAGCAGCCACTTCTGTCCCACCCATCTCATTGGCCATGAAGTTGGAGAAGGGCTTAGGAACTAATATCAGACTCTAAAGGGAAGAGTGCTGTGGAAAACATGAACTTCTGCATTTGTTTACTCTAAGAGGCACTACATGAAGCACAGTATTAGATATCAACTGCGATCACTTTTCTTCAGAAAGCTAAAGAGCTATATATATAGCTATATATATATATAGTCTGTATATATATAGCTATATATATATAGTCTGTATATATATAGCTATATATATATAGTCTGTATATATATAGCTCTTTAGTTTTCTGGATATACATATATAGAGAGATATAGATAAAGATATAGATATATAGATATATCCAGCTTGATGTAATTCATATAGATCTTGTAACTCCTGTGTTCAGACCCCTGTATTTAATAGATATAATAGAAATCACTATAGTTGGTAACAGAAAGAAAAGTCATGTTCTGTGGCTTCATGTCAAGAGAGAATTATATTTCAATAGTGCCAACTATAAATTTTCCTAATGATGCATGCATTAGTTTAGCCGGTATGCATATGTAGAAACTTTGCCAACTGTATGACTAGGTGAGTTTCCTTTGCTGCTCAAGGTCTTCTGTTAACAAAAGTAGTTCATATCTCAGTTTAAAACACACTGAAAGCCATGTCTCCAAAGATGAAGGCAGAATGAGATGGTAAGTAGACCAAAACGTTTTTATTGAGCATAGGTAGAATTATGCTGGGTTGATCAACGCCCCGGAAAAAATATCCTGGGGTGTGTATTTTTGCCTAAATAGATATTGGGAAGACCAGGTAGTCACAAGCAGTCCTACTTCTTCACATGTACTCGAAAGTCATTGGCTCTCCTTCTTCCTGTCACCTTACTTTCATGACACTTGAAACTGTGGCTTTGGCCCTGGCCAATCTGCTTTTCTTCCCCTCTCCGTTTCTCACCTTCTGTTCATTCCTAAAACATAAACTTTGTCTATGATTCTTCTTCTCTATAGGTACTTTTCCTAAAACTAATACTAGTTTACATTCATTGAGTTTGTGCTATGAGCTTCACTAAGTACTTTGCATGTATTACAGTCATTTGTCAGTTTCCATGGAACACTGGATCCAGGACCCCAACAGACACCGAAATCAGCAGAGGCTCAAGTCCCTTATATAAAATGGCATAGTATTTGCATTTGACCTATGCACTTCCTCCTGGATAGATCATCTCTAGATTACTTAGAATGCCTGATAAAATGTAATGCTATATAAACAGTTGTTATGCTGTAGTTTTATATTTCTGTTATTTTTATTGTCGTGTGGTTATTTTTATTGCTTTATTTCTGTGGTTGGTTGAATCTGCGGACATGGAACCACTGATAAAGAGAGCCAACTGTACTTCATTCAACCCTCACATCAATGCCTTGAGGTAAATACCATTATTAATCCTATGCTGTAGATGAAAACCAAGGTTTAGAGACAAGAAGCAGTTTTCCCAAGATCCCATCACTAATCAACGGCAGAGCAAAAACTTCTGCAGGTCTCGACAAACATTATAACTTGCGCCCTTTCCCCCACAGTATAATAATTCAGAGAACACAAATATCCGTTGCCTATATTCTTGGCGATAACCAGTAGTCCTCTTACTCTTTAGAAATTGTTATTTTTGAGTTATCGCCTCTGCTCTATTCCATGCTATACGCACATCTTTAAAAAAAATTAATAAAGGCCGGGTGCGGTGGCTCACACCTGTAGTCCCAGCACTTTGGGAGGCCGAGGCGGGAGGATTACGAGGTCAAGAGATCGAGACCATCCTGGCCAACATGGTGAAACCCCCGTCTCTACTAAAAATACAAAAAAATTAGCTGGGCGTGGTGGCGCATGCCTGTAGTCCCAGCTACTGGGGAGGCTGAGGCAGGAGAATTGCTTGAACCCGAGAGGTGGAGGTTGCAGTGAGCCGAGATTGTGCCACTGCACTCCAGCCTGGCGCCTGGTGATGGAGTGAGATTCTGTCTCAAAAAAAAAAAATATATATATATATATATATATATATTTAATAAAAAGGTAAAGCTCCTTAAACCTCGGACTGTTTTTCTCATTTTTAATCCTTTGTAGAGTATACATTGAAGAAAATACACGTGCATTATTATTTGTGCAATAAATATGTCATATTTTAATTTGACTGGAACACTCCAGCTAATCAGCCGATTGGCAATAAAAACTGCCAAGCAGTACAGTGGCAAAAGTTAGACAGTTCGTTTTAAGGTAATCACGTTTAAAACAGTCAGGGACAAAAATGTAAATCTCAGTATGTTATTCGACTTTACAGCTTATGAAAACAAATGAATTGTTTTTGTATGTCTGAATTCTCTTAGATGTAACTTCTTTTAAGATGGCCAAATTTTATTTGGGAAATGCCTGTCTCCATCATCAGTGCCATTCCAAAGATTTTACCTGTGAATATAGATTGAATTTGAGAGGAAGATTTGTTTTTCTCTCCTCATTTCAACCAGAGAGATTTAATATATGTTAGGCATTCCTCTACGTTTTCAAGATTCAACATTTAGGGTAGACCTTGTCCTACAGAAGCAGCTCATTCGTGGAGATAGCAGGGACTGTGATGTATCACCTGCAGACACATGGGTGCAAAGGCCCACAGAGGGACAGAAGAGGAAGGTGCCACTGCCACTCGCTGCTGTGGAGCCTCAAGCAATCCCTAATTTTTTAGGCTTCAGTCTCAAAGGTTATTAAATGAAAAGTTGGCTAGGGGTCACTCAGAATTCTTTGAACTTAAAAACAGTCTGATTTTGATGATGACAGGGCTTCATCAAGGAGGTGAAATTCAGGCTCAGGAAAATGTGATGAGGGAAGCAGGAAGAAGATGGATGTTCTAGGGGAGGGAAAAACAGACCAAGTCCAGCAGGTAGCAAAGCACAGTGTGTCTGGGAAGCACAAGCAGTGGATCAAACTGGAACCAGGAGTCCTTTGAAGAAGGCAGCAGGGCTAAACCATGGGAAAGTTGGTTGGAGTCGTATTCTGGACAGCTTGAATGCCTTTTTCTACTTGGACAAAGTTATGGAATACAACCTCTACTTTTATCCCATTTATTTTAAAGTTAACATGGATTGACTTTGTTGTCTGGTCATCTGATTACTACACGGAAAATATGTGTTTGGTAACATACTTCGTGTCTAAAAATAAGCACTTCACAACTCAAAACATACGGCAGTGCACCCCCAGAAGAGGTTTCAAAAGACTACTTTTCTTTTTTCATTCCACACAAGCATACCCACATATAATCTACTACTAGAAATTTCACCAATGATAATTTTGCTTCCCAGATTTCTTCTTTCTCCAGCAATTCTGCATGCTTTGATAACACTATTTCTACTTTTCTCAAGTAAAAAGTATATCTGTTCTCTAAATCCAGTGCAAGGTGTTATATGCTGCCCCTCTCCATCCTGCTAAAAGGCCACTGTGTTATATCATCTTTCAGCATTTGTAGTTACCCCTGAGATTTACCGTGTAAAAACGGGGGAAGAACAGCTGGGATTCCAATATCTACTTCCTTGGTTTCCTTTAAAGTGTTTCTTGGGACAGTTCAAATGGTTTGGCAGAGAGGAACCCCATGGGAGTTCTTTTAAAGGTGAATGCTTAGGTATATAAAATCAATTAGCTGGTTTTGTTTTGTTCTGTATGCCTGTTTTGAGTTTATGCAGTTCTTGCAACAGACTGAAATATAGCTGTCTTTGAGGTTTTCTTGAATTGATTTAAAGCTCAGTGAGGATGTCCTCATTTGGATTCCTGAACAATGAGCTCCTCCTTTTGTGAAAGGGCATGTATCCTGTTGTAAACTGCCAAAGGTTTATCCGAGATGCAGTTTTTTTGTTAGATAGAACAGGATTACAATGTTCTGTGCTTTTCCCCACTATAGTGGCCATTGGCCTTAGTCTTAGGAGGCTCTCCAGGAGGCCTGGATGAGCAGAAAGAGTGACATCCCTGCCAGCAGCTCATCCCATGCCACTTCCTCTGCAAGACGAAGGGATTATTTTTCTCCAGTTCCTTTTCATCTGTTCTGCCCCCATCTAATTTTAAATTACGGTTTAGGGAATGTGACATCGTCCAGGAATAAGCTTCTAAATGCACTGTTTAGTCACAGATTTCCTCTAACTGTCTTCTGATTGGCTGTCTAGAATGAATTGAGACTGTGCCTTGAATGTGATAAGAAGCCATTTATGGAGTATTTGTGGCTCTCTGGGGCAGAATTTCCCACAAACAGAATAGCAGACAATAGGAGACTGGACTGCAGAGCCCAACCGTCTACCAAGGCTGCACTAGGCCCTGCGCTCATGTTTGCTCTGGCTGTGAATGAGGCACTTCTGTCAGCTTCCTCCCAGCCCAGTCTCCTCCAGCCTCTCAACCCTACATGGGATCATTTGTTTCTGGTTAACCCGCTTTGGCTTCTCAAGTTTCTGCTTAGGCTCTGACCACTTACTCCCACTTTGACCCATTTTATCTTGCTAGCTTTCATCTTCTGTCCTTGCCCTGCTATCAACTCCCAGCTCCCAGTCTCTGTGATATTCTCCCCTCCCACGTCTTCCTGATTCTGATGAATGGAGTACAACTGAGTCAGCACATTGAGGACATGCTCAAGATAAAACCGGTCTCAGAGTCTTCTATTCATGTAGAGCTTAAGAAAAACAATGTGAGCTAGAATTGGCTCATTTTGTCATTTAGTCTACAAAATTCAAAGGTGTATTAATTTTAATATCTATAATATCAGTTCTTTATATTACAAACATATGCTTCATAAGTGTGTGTTCATTATTGAGTACACAATAAATTGATGTAAAAAGTTAATACTTCCAGAGCTGGTTTGTTCCAAGGAAAAAAGGTTTTTGGATGTGTACAACATTTGTTTTTCCTTCTAGATAAAGTGGAAAAACTCTTCCTGATATCCAGCCTGCATTCTTCTTGATGAAATATAAATCAATCCAATCATTTATTCTTTTACTTTCAGTAAACATGCATACCCTTAATAGTCATGGAGAAACTTGAAGGAAATTATTATACCGTTTTTTGGCAGTATGTATAATCAAACACCAAGATCAGAACCCTTCTCTAGCTGTGGCAGGCTGTTTTTCCTGTGGAAAGTCCCTCCTGTTGCCACTGTAAATGAGTCTTGGCCTTGAATAGGCTGACCACCTTGTCAAGGTTTGCCTGGGACCGTCCCATGTTTTCCCATCCGGGGAAACCCTTCAGTCCTTCAGTCCTGGGCAGATCAGAACAGTTGTTGCTCCAGCCGTCCGTTGTTCCTGCTTCCTGCAATTAAATCACTGACTTTCTCTCACTGGAATCTGTTGAGCCCCTGGCTTCCATCTCAATAATACATCATTTTTCTGCTTCAAATTGTATTCCTCCCCCCGCTTTCTTCCCCCACACATTCACTATAATATAAATAATTTGAGGAAGTTTGTCCTTTCATTAATATAACACGTATGTTTTCATTGCCTCCTGCATGCTAGTCGCTGGAAGAATACAAAATTCGTGAAATAAGAACTTTGTCCTCAAATAACTTAAAAGTTTATTTGAGGAGAGAAGAAAAAAGCAATAACTATATAATATGGTTATTAACTATCCATGTTATGAGAATTTTCCAGATAAAAAGCTATGGGAAATCTAATGGAGGAAGGCTGGGATTATTTGTAGTTACAGGTATCATGGGAGGCTGTGTGGAGAAGTGGGGATTGGAACTGAATCACAGTGGATTGGGTTAGGCAAATGGGTGGGGTTGGGGGGTGCATTCCAGGTGTAGAGAACCAGCAGAGCTGAAGCATGCAAAGATTTCTCCTTACTCATTTTGTGTCCTCTCTGGATCTAAATCTAGGGACCAAGTTACTCATTTATATCTGTCAAACGGAACATATGACATCGTTAGAAATGGCAACCACCCCCGTTAAAAACTGTGCCAACTTAAATTTTATATGTGAAAACCAAATGAGCTAGGTCTTCAAAGAATCCCAGAGAAATGTCATGGAGTTCTCCTAATTAAAATCAGGAGTTAATTTTCAGGCGATTTCTTAGCCATGCAGCTGGAACTAAAGTAAATCTCTAGTCCCTGGAATGAGCATGGCGGAAGAGAGAGCAGCCATTGCTCACCATGAGGCTTTAACTGGGAGATCTCCCCTGAGGTACAGATGAGATCAGAGTACAAAGCCACAGGGAAGACAGAACAATCATTCTGAATGCAAAGTGATCAAACCATTTTAATTTTATACGGAAAATGTTTTTCCTTCCAGTGACTCAAGGAGGTTGAGGTTGATAGCTTCTTACACGACAGATCACAAATTTGCAGTCATCCTCTGCATTTGAGAAGTAATTAAACATTTGTAAAAATGACAGTTTTCAAATGAAATGTCTGGCCAGAGTCTCCTTCAGAAATAATGATGTGGTTTCTTTGGCTGCAAGTAATGACAAAGACAGTAGGGCCTCCCCCGCCCACTCCCCTGGTTCCGAGCGCCAGTCTTCAGCGGCAGTAATTGCAAAAGCTGCTCTCACCGACTTCATTTTCCCTCAGCGTTCTTTGGTACCCAACTATCCCATGAGATAATGCGATACAAATACCTGCACTTTGACATGGTTTCAACACCTTCCTTTTAGTGTGCTTTGTTATAAATGATGACATCAACGAAGAGGGGAAGCTTAGATTTGTGCTGCCGAAGGGTCAAACTGATGATAGAGCTTTCATAGATCACCTTATTTGGGGAACACTTTAAAAGTAACCAGCAGGAGATTTACAGCCAGATATTTATATTATAGAAGTTCAACTTCTCCAGTGGTTTTGGCAGAGTTGCCTAACTAACCTCAAGAAATAGTTGAGAAATCCCCCTAGACATAAGCACTCTGTTATGTTATGGGGAGGAAGAGTTGGGCATGCAGCCGTATGTGTTCCTCAGCTAGCTTATAAATTAGCCAGGTGCCAGTAGAAATGTTATTTTGTAAAACTGGGAAACAGAGTAATTGATTCTCATGCACAAGCATGGTTGCTTGATTTACACAGAGCTGATTTAGCGTTTTCCTTGCTAAATTTATTTGAACAATGTTAACTCAACATAACCTGAATTTACAAGGAAAAAAAGTATTTGTGTGTGTGTGATGGTTACTAGAGAGACAGACAAATGTCAGTACAAGGAAAAGAATAACTTCTTGTATTGATATTTCATTTTTCCTTTATTCTCAGTCACTAAAGTAGATGTGAGCACCTTCCATGCTCCCTGTACTGTGCCAGACAGTAAAGATACAGATAGAGATCAGACAATTCTCAGGCATTGAAGAGAGGGCCTAGGTAATATGTAAACCCATGCAATGATAATGCAGCATTAACGCAGAGGTATATGAATGGAAGGGTGATGGCTATTGTAAAGTCATACAAAGAAAGGAACAATGAACTTTGCCCAAGGAATCGAGGACTCTTTCCTGGATGGGTGGCATTTCAACTGACTCTTTACAGGAAGAGCAGGAATTGAGCCGCAGAGGAATACTACAACAGGCAGAGTGGTGGGAATTGTGTGCTAGGCATGCAACACTCTGTGCAAGGCTTGTAGCTGGGATATTTGCATGCTTGTGGGTAACTGTGGGTTGTTTGGTGTGGCTCCTCCAGGTGGAGCACAAGGGTAGGCAGAGAAACAACTGTGGCTAGAAATGTTAACTGGAACCTGACAGGAATAGTAGCTTGTGAATGAGGCAGTGAGGCCAGCCTGTTAGAAAGAACTTGGCCTTGGAAGTTAGACCCTATGAGGTCAAGTATTCACACTGAGACTTTTGACAAACTACCAAAATGGTCTGATTCTCATTTTCTTTAAACTGGACGTGAGAGGAATAATTAAACTTATTTTCTTATGCCGTCGGGGTAAATTCCTCACAGAATAAGCAGACCTACATGTCAGCTCTTTTTGAGACCCCGTCCCTTGCATGTCATGCGCAGAAGGGTTTAGCATTAATTCTGCATGTGGTGAGAAGCCAATGAGGAACGTGAATCAAAGAAGTGATGGGTCAGTTGCCTGTGTATTAAAAAGGCCACTCTCACACTAGTATGAAAGAAGGCCTGAATCATAGTAAGACAGGAGAGGCAGAGAGACCAGCGGGAATCCTGTTGTGCTATTCCAGCCCTTAGTCCAAACTAAGGGCTTGGACTGAGGCCCGAGTGGTGGCGAGGACAAGAAAGAAAAAGATCTCAGACGTGGGAATTTATGACAAATTGGAGATCCACAGTGGAGCAGGAGGAATCAAGGATGATGTGGTGATCAAATCCTCTGGTGATCAAAGGAACACACTGGAGTAATTGCGCAAATTTATTTGGAATACCTGTATGTCTACTGAATTCCAGGAAGGCCCAGGAGGGGCTGGTTTCCTGGAGTATGCCCACTGGTAAAGGTTAGTGTACTCCCCAGCTGCTCCAGTCCTGTATTATTATCATTCATGATTCCTGCTGCAAGTCATATTTGCAAAGAGCGACAGAATCCTTTTTTATTAATTCTCTTCCACAGCAAGATGCCAAGCTACACTGCCCAGTGTCTTCAGGAAAGATGGGACTAACACCCTGGAGTTTGGGGTCAACCAGCCGACCTCATCTCTATTACGTGGGCTTTACTGAAGCAAGTACAGTAAAGCCTTACTTAATTAAAATCAAGAAAACAGGCTGCACTGGCAGGGTTTGAACAGCCTCCAGTGTTAGAAAGAAATAAAAATAGCAGTCCCTCTTCCCTGGACTGGTCAGAATGATAAAGCAGAGACGTAGTATTGTGTCTCTGAGCAGAATGTAGATCTGAAGGTACGAGGAGCTGGCTGCTGACTAGAAGTATAAAGGGATCCATAATGTCTTACAGCAGTCAGGCATATAGAATTCATTTGAGCATGTGCTTCCTGCAAGAACTGTGGTTTATGTCTTATATGCATTGGTTTATTGAATCCTTCGAATAAGTCTTTTTTTAAATCTAATTTTTTTTGATACATAAGTAGATGCACGTATTTTGGGATACATGTGATGATCTAATACATGTATATAATTTGTAAAGATCAAATCTGTAATTGGGATAGCTATTACCTTAAATATTTGTCTTTTCTTTATGCTAGAAACATTCAAATTATTTTCTTCTAGATGTTTTGAAATATGTAATAGATTATTATATGCTACTGTCACTCTACTGATCTAGCAAACACTTGGTCTTATTTCCTCCACTGAAGTGTATGTTTGTACCTATTACTCAAACTCCCCTCCTTCCCACCTCTCTCCTACTATTCTCTGATCAGTGGTAACCGCTGATCCAATCTCTGTCTTCGTCTTCATGAGACCCACATATTCATAAGAACAAATAAAATCTTCATTTACCCTTTCTGGTAATGCTATCAATAGTGTTGATTCATATAAAAGGAAACTGGAACTTAGATGAGACAGACTGCCTAAAATAGACAGCTAATGAACTCACAGAGCTGAAGCTGGAACCCAAATCTGACTCTAGAAGCATGCCCTAACCACTGTGATATGTCCTCAGGATAGAAAAGCAGGTGGTTTAAGGCTAGATCTCTATTCTTTGTGTGATTCAAATATACACTGTAGACTTCTGTCACAGATACAGAAACCACAGACCCGACCCAACTCAATGTGGCCCAGTCAGTAGTCACTGAGTTCCTCCTACCATGTGTTCAAGGCAGTGTTTGGTCCCTCAGAGACAAAAGCTTGGTGGGAAATATTCTAACTTCCATACTGTGTGTTTAAACAACCTACAGTCTAGTTATAGATTATGCCTAGAGACCCCACCCAACCTCATGACGCTGTACAAAAGGCTGGGGACTCCAAATGCATAGTGAGCATCCTCCTCCCTGGCACCAATGACAACAGGCTAAGGGGTCTAGATGACTTAAGACATTCCACTCTTCACAGTAACAACAGCAACGTCAGAATACTAGTAATTATAATAGTCATTAGTTTAGTCCATGCCTGACCATTTGTTGGGCACCTACTGTTGACTCAAGCACTCTGCTGGTAACTTTACTCACTTAATTAGTGATGTGATTGAAAATTCTGCCTGAAAACAAAGTTCCATCAGAAGCCAAAATACAATGCCTTTTCTCTAAGTTATGCCACAAGTACTCATGGAATTGAAACCTAACAGACAGAAACCCCTGGGAAGCAATTTCTATATACTGTCTCTCCAAATTGGCTCTAACAGTACTAACAGAAATAATAAAAAGAACTGGGAGAGAGTGGTGGGGAGGAGACACTGCTCATTTACTTATCAATTCCAGCCCCAAGTCCAAGGGATTCTTTTCTGATTTCACTTGCAAATTTTTTCTTCATTCTAGTTCTTAATGTATCTTTGTCTTCTTTTTCTCCAGCTCCTAACTTCAGGAACATGCCCTAATTGGCTCCTGGGTGCAGTCACAGTCCCACCGGCCCAGAAGTGGGAAAAGGGGAGCAGCATAGAGGCTGGTGTGATGGTCCTTGCAGGGTGGCTTTACTTGATGTAGAGACAGAAGGCGGAGGTGGGAGAGGGGGGTGATGGCAGCCCTCCTGGGTCAGCTCTTCCTGGAAAGGCCTCTAACTCTGTGCCTTTTCCCTCAAATTACAAAGCAAACCCCGCAGACATCATCCTGTGAAAGGAAACGCTCTGACAAATGCAGGGGAATCAGGCAGCGGAGGTCTAAGAAGAGCAGGGCAGAGGTCAAGGAAGTCAGAGTCTGTCTGGGAGGTCTGGACAGCTGCCATCGTGGGACAGGACGAGCGTCTCCCCAGCAGGCAGTTCCTGGGGCTGCTAATTGCTCATTTCTCTCTATATATCCGGCTTAAGCAAGGGCAATTTTGTCCAGAGAGAAAGCCAAAGAGCCGAAGATGGATTTAGGAAGGCACAATAGATCCATAAAAGTAGATGAATAAATAAAGGCATTAACTTTTAATGTAAATAGGACTGAAGCATTCTTATTATCTTATCTCTTGAAGATACAAGAGGAAATTCCTTCTGCCAATTTGAACAGCTTTAAAGTGTACTTGAGGACACTTGGTAAGAAGAAAAAGGAACCAAGTACCAGTTAATATCTGCTTACAGGTGCCAAGGGTAACTCAAAAGTGTTCACAGAGCTGGAGAAGTATGCTGCTGCTCAAATAGCTGGAAACCTAACTAGAGTTGAAAGGAAGCTGCTGTCACTGGCAAACAATGGACCTTGCCCTCCTCATTCATTCATTCACTTATTCATTCATTTATTCAGTCAATGTATATTGAGTTTTTCCTGTGTGTTGGGTATCTACTATGCTTTGAAGATTGGAAATGGACAAATCTGTGTTCTCAAGGAGCTTGTGCTTTGAATTTAGGATAGCAGACATTCATTATGGCATTGATGAAGTTCGAGTGTGTCTAGAAACAATCTCAATATTCCTTGAGACTAGACTAAGTTATAGCTGGGGCTCAAGGCCAGAGGAAGTCCTCTGGTTAGTGGTGTCATTCTTAAAACCATAGCAACAAGTTATTTTTGCCACAAATGTGCTGACACTATTAAAGGTGTGTTTGCATGCATTATCTCTAACCCACACAATGCTCCTGTGATCAATATTTTTGCACTGCTTTCTAGAGAGGACACTTAAGCTCAGAGAAACTTAATGCCTCGCCAAGTAACACAGCTGGTGTGTGACTGGACTATGATTCTTTGTATTTTAACTTTAAATACTCCCATTTCACCATTCTAAACCCTCTGTATGTCAGGGCCAGATTAGTTTTTTACTAAAACTTATTTTTTATAATCGGTATTATCATCACCTTCAAAGCAACCATTTCAATGGATTCCAAGTTCCTTAGCTCTGATTCAAGCCTCCACAGCATCTTACATTTTGGTCTCACAGGCCATCAATGCTTCAATATACCCTCCACATCAATTAAACCAAACTACTTGTCATATCTGAAAACTTTGTTAATGCCCCCACATTCATATTAATTAAAAAGGCTGTTGTTCCTGATTAAAAGTGGGAGGCAGAGAAGAAGAAGATGACAAAGTTGATTCTGCATTTTTCAAGGCTGAGTGATTAAGAATGTTGTTGCCTTCAAACAAAACAAGAAAATCATGGGGAGAGGTGGCTTGGAGAAGAGAATAAATCTTATTTTAAAGTCTTATTTGAGCTCCTAGTAGAATATTCAGGAGAAGAGCAGCCTGGCCTCCACTCAGGAAAGTCCCCAAAGTTCATAAGGGCATCACAGTGGGAGGTGATGATTTTGGAAACTTCTACAAGGGAGTGAGAGCTGAAGCTGCAGGAATAAAGGAAGTGAGCTAGGAGAAGGGACTGGAATAAGAAGGAAAAATTCCACACTGAATCTTAGGAAAATCTTAAGGGCCTGTTATGGTTAAGGGTGGGAAAACAGATGTAGGGGAAATTAGAGGAAAACAAAAGCAAGGCACAGACTCTTCCCTGTATTTGTTGTTAGGAAAATAAACACGAAGAAGCAAGGGATAATTTGATCCCAATCCAAGACTCTTCAACTTGCTCCATGACTTTTAGGGGCTTTCCCTAACTGTTGAGGATAGAGACATGGAGCCCAGCAGATGACACACATGAGCTCTTGCTCATCTTTATACTGTGCGTCTTGGTTTCACTGATAACACTAGCATAAAGTATCCATAAAGTATCACGGGTGTTGGGGGAATCTATCAGGGAGGAATCAGAAGCTGGATCTTATAGGATACAAGACCATTGCTAAATCTAGGATATAAGAGGTAAATGAGTTAATTAGGAAGACATAATAGAATTGAAAAGATTAGAAAACAAGATATGTGAGAGCACCTTCAAATAGTTTAGCATTGCTAGAGTACAATCAGGTAGGAATACAGTTTTTGGAAAGCCTGAGATTAGATAGAAAAGCAGGGGCCATTTATACACTATGATAAGTTTTGATGTTATCCTTCAGATGATAAGAAACCACTGAAAAAATTTTAAGCTGGGCAATATATAGTTCAGATTATTTTTAGAAAGACCTTTCTGACAGAGGGAGGATGAATTGGAGAACAGGGAAACAGGGAGATAGTTTAGGAAGCTGCTATAGTTATCCAGGCAAGTGATGATAAGGGTTTGAACCAAAGGAGTGATGGTAGAGATACAGAAGAATGTATAGATTTAATAACTCTTTTGGAGATGAAATTATTTGAACTCATGATGAACAGAATGTGGAGGATGAAAGCAAGGAGCTGTAGAAGTTATATAGTGTCTCACCTTTGGTGACTGAGGAGATGATAGCACCGGCGACTGATATACATGCACAGGAGTAGGTACTGGCTTGAAGTAAAAAGATATTAAGGTCAGATTTGGGTGTGTTGAATTTGAGATTTCTATGTTGGATCAGTAGGAGATCACTGGCAGACATGAAAAAATATACAAATGTAAATCTTGGAGAGTCTAGGCTGGACATACAGATTTCGGAAGAAGAGGGTTGATTCCTGGAGAACACCAACATTTCTCAGGCACTCAGACGAAGAGCAAACGAGGGTGGAAATAGTGGAGAAGCTCTCAGAAAAGGGCTAAATTTTGTACAAGTTTTGTAGAAATGAGGAGAGCCCAGAAGCCTAAGAAGGAGAGGACACTGATCTCAAGTAGAGCAGAGGTATCCATTAAAAAGAGAACTGTATTCAGCAGTCAAAGCAGCAGGTGGATCCTCACGATGCAACTTGCTACCCTCCATGACCTCAGCACTAAGCTGTCGGTTTAGGAAAAGTGAACAACAGTGAGTTGCAGAGGCAAACTCTGGCCACATGTGGTTCCCATGACTCCTTTTACTGCATTGCCAGACCTCAAGGGACGCTAAGGTTGTTCTACATCTCCTCATGGACTGGGATTTAATTTACGTTGTGCAGAAGCATCCTTACTTAAGAGATAGGAATGAGTCCACAGGCAATGCCAAGGTCTTCACAGGCAAAACTGACTTCAGTGAAACTTTAAGAAAGTAGAGAAATGCTTTTAAAATGAGACACTGGGGACCCTATACCAAGGAGTAGAAAGGTGTTGCCAAGGCTCACTTGCACAACTGCTGATCATGGTTACCCAGTATGTGTGAGAGAACGAACCTCTTGCTTTCTGGGACTCAGAAACAAACAGATTTTTTGTAACTGTAAAATCCAGGCTGGTAGAACACTTACTGCATATATTAACCTAGGAAACCAAACTATTTTTAGAATTTTAAGAGAGAAGAATTAAATGTCTTTCATGGGAGATGTAGTATAACAACCTATAGGCTTGGGAGGGTTTTTCTTTCCGTTTTCTTGAAAATAACACATCTTGTAGGTGAGAATATATGGTGTCGATGGTAATTGCCTTTTTGCTGGAGCTACATTTTCATTCTCCTCCCTTTCTCCTCCAATATTAATTATCAGGACTAAAAATAGTCCATTGTGAGATCTTTGTGCCTCTGGGAGGCTTCTGTGGAAATCTGACATCTGTGCAGGAGGCTCTGCTGAGATGTGTGTCTCTGTGAAGCTCTCTCCTGTTTGTGAATTCAGCAAACACTTGCATAGTAAATGCTGAAGTGTCTGTCTCTCACAATGGCTGTGAGTGGCAGCCTGTGAGAATAGTGTCTTTTTGAGCAGACATGACTCATAGTGCCTGGAGGGAATAGAGAATGCATGTAATATTTATGATTAAGAGCATTAATAACCATAGGAAAATATTGACACAAGAACATTCCACCCTATAACTGTAGTGTGCAACCAAACCGTCATAGCCTCTTAGAGTTTTCTTTTGTGTATGTACCTATAAACAGGTGGACCACTCACCCTAACTCCATTTGGAGAACAATAATATGAAGAAACTTTAAAAATAGAAATATTAGTGAGTTGTTTGTATCCATGGTCAGTTTATGTGGAGTTAGATGGGTGCTAGGAAGGTATTCAAGGACCAATATCTAGCTGCTGAAATCAGAGACTCATGAATTTGAACTAAGCCTCTTCCTAAAAAAAAACAGCTATCACTGCTGGTCAAGTCTTTCTCCACTTGACGAGATTTCATTTTACCAGATATTCTTTAATTATCTTCTTAGAATGAATGGTAGTTCTGATGGAATGAAAGGTGAGGGGAAAGATGAGGGATTCTGTGGTATCATGGATATAACATTTGTACTTCCTAATCAAGACACATATTTTGACAAATGAGTGCATTTCTAGGGAAAGTAAGATTGATTCCTTTAAAATGGGGCTGTTCTAGAGAATCTGAGATATGTGGTTATGTAACTATGAGGGACTGGCTTGTTAAGTAATCCTAGGTGGAGTTTCAAACTGGGGAGCTCTGTACAGTTATGGAGCAGAATAAGAGCTCTGGGAGGAAGGGATGGGCCTAGGAGGAGGCTGAGAGACAGACCAGGGAAGAGGACATTCTGAGCAGGAGGAGAAACCATTTCACAGCTGTGCTCACATGGGAGTAGTTTACAGATAGTTGTTGGTGCTACAGAATTTTTTGTTTTAATTTTTAACCCCAAATAATCATTTCATAGCTCTTCTGGTCAATGTGAGTTATTATTTGATTTTCACAAATAATTTAATTTATATATGCATCATACAGTGGCAATTGAAAAACAACTTTTGTTAATGTTAACCATTTAAGCCAGGCACAGTGACTCACACCGTAATCCCAGCTACTCAGGAGGCTGAGGTGAGAGAATCACCTGAGCCCAGGAGTTCAGGTCCAGCTTAAGCAACATAGAGACCGTCTCTCTGCCAAAAAAAAAAAAGTTAACTATTTGATTCTACAGATACTTACTACCTCCTAGGTATAAGAATGTTACAACTCACTGAGACTATGCTATGAATTTAAGGATTGAGAAATTTACCTGTTATCAAAAATAATAACCTGGATATTTATCTATTCATAGTTTCTCATTTAATGGTATAGAAATTACTCACTTGGAATTAAGAGTAGATTTTAGTCCCAAATTATTTTCTTGTTGTCACACATCATATGTCAGGGTGCAGACTAGTCAGTTGGTGTACATAGGAGTTGAAAATATACTTTTTTTCTAATCCGAAGAAAAATATAATCTGGAAGACAAATTTGTTGCAATAAAAAACTTCTTACAACCCCTCTCATACAAAATAAACTATAGCCAATTGTCATCCCAAATAATAGGCAAGGAAACTGCACGTAGAAAGGCTGGGAAGGCTCGTGCTGGCTTTCGATTTCTCCACATTTAGTTCTTCTAAAGACTATTCCAGAGTGTTGTCACTTACAGAATCTTCATCTTCGTAAAGATGAAGGCCGGCCGAAAAGATTTGCTTAAAGATATCCACTCGAGTGAGTGGCTTTTCTGATCTCTGGGCCAGTTGGTCAGGTATCTTTATCACTTAGAACAGAGCACCATTAAGCTCTTTGTCCTGGTTCTTTGAGTTTTCCAAATTATGGTGTTGGAGCACCTGGGTTCAATCTAGATGCCTAGAGTCTGCTGTAGGAACACATGGGACCAAGCGGTTCAGAAGGACACCTCACAGCTATGCTGTGGGCTCCAGACCCTGCCCATACCTGTTCCCGTAAATTCATCTTTGACTGGAGCAAGTCTTCTTTTATCGATTGCTTTATATTCTGGAGAGTTATGTAACATTTCATTTGAAGGCAAAATAATGACTGTTCAGTTACATTAGTTTGAAAACCATTGAGATTATCCAAAAGAATCTCAGAGAATAACCTGATTTTCCGGTAAAAAGGAATGTTTGAGTATGCCCTGGCTCTGTTTCTCTGTGAATAATATGCTGCAGATAAAAAGAATGAAAAGTCAAATATGCTGTTAAACAGGAATATATAGTAATAGTGTTAGGTTTTAAAAAGACAAATGACAAAACAATACTTACAGTATGATTCCATTCATGCAAAAAGTAAATCAAAACTATAGACTCCTGTATGTACAAGTAGGTGTAGGCACTTGGGGCTTCCTCTACATCGACCTTTTGGTAATGTAACAAGTGGCGCCCACCAAAGCTTATCAGGAAAAGAGTGATGTGAGCCTGCCACTTGGAGTTGTATTTTTATGTCAGAGACCTTTGGTTTGTGCTTAGCTTATAGTGCAGTCTCAGTTCACTGCAACCTCCACCTCCCAATTTCAAGCAATTCTCCTGCCACAGAATCCTTGCTCCTGAGTAGCTGGGATTATAGGAGCCCGCAACTACATGTGGCTAATTTTTGTATTTTTAGTAGAGATGGGGTTTCACCATGTTGGCCAGGCTGATCTCGAACTCCTGGCCTCAAGTGATCCATCTGCCTTGGCCTTCCAAAATGCTGGGAGTACACAGGTGAGCCACGGCACCCGGTCATGCTTGGCTTAGGTTTTCTGTCTGCTAACTAGTGATCACGGAACTAGTAAAGCCTCTTCTTCAAAACTCAGGACTGAGCTAAAGGGAAAAAAACAACCTCCCAAATAAAAGCCAACTTATATTGAAGATACATTTTTTTAAAGGTTAGCTTTAGAATCCAGCAGAGAGTTTTTTTTTTTTTTTTTTTTTTTTTTTTTTTTTTAAGAAACATAAACTAGAAGATGCTCACAAATACTGACTGAACCATGGGAAAAAGAATATTAAGTGACTCGAATTCTAATATATAAAGGATGATCAGTCAGGGAGTTATTTGTAGTAAATTCTGAGGCAGATCATTCTCATTGTGCTTCTCTCCATGGCCTCTCTAAGAAACAAATTATGGTGCAAATGTATTTTTTGGCACACTAAACATTATGTATCAACTTATTCAGATTAATATTACAAAGTGTTGATAAAATTTTCTAAGCACTGCTAAGAGCTAAATTGATGTTTTACTTTTCTTAAATAGAATGTGTCGATACTTGTTTTTTTGGCTACTATTAGTTGCATATTCAAGTTGTAAAAATGGCGTACTTTGGTAATTATTGTAACAGTTAGAGATATTGAGCATCTATATGTCTCCTATGCCTCAACTTAAAAAAAGAGGGGGAAAAAGCTTCAACAAATTTATTGAGTGCCTACTACGTTCCAGGTAGCATGCAAGGGGTCAGAATGCAAAGATAATTTTTAATTGTTTCTAATAATTTGAAATGAATAGTAGATGAAATAGACACATACCAAAAATAGCAATAAAAGGCAATAGATGTTGGAAAGTAGGCTGGCAATTGCTAATATGGTGATGCACAAGAACTAGACTGCAAATTCCAGGTAGGCAAAGACTGGGTTGGGCGTCTTTTTCTCTGTATCATCAAGCCCCTAGCACAAAGAATGATACTTGGTATATGTTTAGTAATTATTGGTAGAATGAGAGAATGAACGAACCTATGAATGAAGCGAGAGTTGTTGGATCAAGCTTCATGGAAGATATGACCTTTTAACTTGGTCTTGAAAAAAAAGAAATGAGTAAAGTGGGAAAGAAGCAGAGGGCATTCCAAGTAGAGGCTTGAGCACATTAAGGAAACTCATGTCAAATGTGTGGAATAACAGGAAACTATGCCACCTTTAAATGCATATATTTAATGTGTTAAACAATATGCATACATACACAAATAAAGGATATTTGTGTTATATGTGTTTGATCCTTGTGTATTTTATTCAAATATTGGGTATCCTATATATTCAAATTTAAAAATTCTGCAGGTGTGAAACCATCTACTCTAGAGGATCATCCATGCTTAAGCCCTGCCTTCCCATATCCTGATAACAGCATTTACCATAACGATTGTCACTCTTATGTTCTCTGTAAACCTCATGCTTTTCAGGCCTCGTGTTAATCAGTTATTTGAGTACTCACTGTCAATAGTTACCACAAAACCTTTGAGGACCTCAAAGTCCTGACCGAAATATGATCTTTCCTTTTATTTGTATTGTATCTGATACAGTTTGGGGCTATTCCAACCTTGTTAGCAGGAAAGAGTCAATATTAAGAGGCCAGTAAGATCTCCTGAATCATCACGGGGCAAGCAGATGTATGCCAGCCATATGTTAAAAGCTTTTAGAGACAGGTTAAACAATCTCTTCTAAATGTATTTGTGTTATCCTCTTTCATTTCAGCTTTATTCATCATATTCAACAACAGAAAATATGTCTTCATTATTTAATACCTTTGCATATAGCATATTGCAAAAAGGAGTAGTAATAAAATCTAAATCAAGCTGTTTTTAAGCTGGGGTAGCTGCAGAAAGTTATTAGAAGAATAAAAAGATAACAGCTTAGAGTTCACAAACAAAGTGTCATGTTCTTTCTCTTTCTTTGATTTTTAAATGTTATCAGACTCTATGAGTAGACATGTCTTGTGTTCTATATTTAGCTAAAAGGATGATGCCTCGATAAATGCTATTTGCTGTCTACATAGATTCTGTGTAAGAGAAGCAGGGTAGGATGATGGTGGTGATATAGCTGCTGAAAATTCAAATGCTTCAAGGAGGTACGCTGCGATATCTGGGTAAGCAAAAATGGCAGCTGTAGCTACCTGAAAGGAAGGATTACAGTCTCTAGAATCATCTCAAACAATCTAGTCCATTTATGGCATACCTGTTTTAATGGGAAGCCAATTCCTGTGGCTCCATTTTGCTACACTTTTCAACCAACAATTATTTTCACATACTTTGCGAAAGACAGGTATGGTGCTTAGGAATTAAGAGTAAAGAAGATAGTTTTCCCCAAGACTATAAACCTTGTTCAATTTGGGTAACCATTTTGCTAATCATATAAGTAAAACACTGTCCTCCCCATCTCCTAGATCTGTTGTCTACAAATTTTTTTGCACAAACACAACACAACCCTAGACAGACTAGGTCCTTAGAGGTTTTTGCTCTAGTCCTTGGGGTCTAGGGGTGGGTGCATATGCAAACTTCTCTGTCTGTCACTTTCTCTCTTTCTATGTTTCTTTCCTTACTAGCCTCAACCAAAAAATTAAGAGTTATTTTGTCTCCGTAGCATAAATGTTCAAAAACGAAGCTATAAGGCAGAACTCCAAATGGCAATTTTTGTTAAAAAAAAAAAAAAAGGGAA
>PVKP010020022.1:11304-41508 GCA_004027715.1 Plecturocebus donacophilus | reverse complement strand
ATGAGTCACCGAACCTGTCAATATAAGGTTATTATTATTATTATTATTATTATTATTTTCTTTGAGATGGAGTCATGCTCTTCTTGCCCAGGCTGGAGTGCAATGGTGCAATTTTGGCTCACCACAACCTCTGTCTCCTGGGTTCAAGAGATTCGCCTGCCTCAGCGTCCCAAGTGGCTGGGATTACATGCATGTGCCACCAGGCCTGGCCAATTTTTTTCTTTAAGTATAGACAGGGTTTCTCCATGTTGGTCAGGTTGGTCTCAAACTTTTGACCTCAGTTGATCTGCCTGCCTTAGCCTCCCAAAGTGATGGGATTACAGGCATGAGCCACTGCACCAAGCCAATATTAGAATCTCTCTCTTTTTTTTTAATTATACTTTAAGTTATGGGGTACATATGCAGAACATGCAGGTTTGCTACATAGGTATACACGTGCCATGGTGGTTTGTTGCATCCATGCCCCCATCATCTACATTAGGTATTTCTCCTAATGTTATCCCTCCCCAATCTCCCCACCCCCTGCTATCCCTCCCTTAGCCCCCCACTCCCTGGACAGGCCCCAGTGTGTAATGTTCTCCTCCTTGTCCATGTGTTCTCATTGTTCAACACCCACTTATGAGTGACAACATGCACTGTTTGGTTTTCTGTTCTTGTGTCAGTTTGCTGAGAATGATGGTTTCCAGATTCATTCACGTTCCTACAAAGGACATGAACTCATCTTTTTTTATGGCTGCATAGTGTTTCATGGTGTATATGTGCCACATTTTCTTTGTCCAGTCTATCATTGATGGGTGTTTGGGTTGGTTCCAAGTCTTTGTTATTGTAAACAGTGCTGCAATAAACATACATGTGCATGTGTCTTTATAATAGAATGATTTATAATCCTCTGGGTATATACCCAGTAATGAGATTGCTGGATCAAATGATATTTCTATTTCTAGATCCTTGAGGAATCACCACACTGTCTTCCACAATGTTTGAACTAATTTACATTCCCACCAATGGTGTAAAAGTGTTCCTATTTTGCCACATCCTCTCCAGCATCTGTTGTCTCTAGATTTTTTAATGTTCACCATTCTAACTGGCATGAGATGATATCTTAATGTGGTTTTGATTTGTAATTCTCTAATGACCAGTGATAATGAGCACTTTTTCATATGTTTGTTGTCTGCATAAATGTCTTCTTTTAAAAGTGTCTGTTCATATCCTTTGCCCACTTTTTGATGGGGTTGTTTTTTTCTTGTAGATTTGTTTAAGTTCTTTGTAGATTCTAGATATTAGCCCTTTGTCCGATGGTTAGATTGCAAAAATTTTTTCCATTCAGTTGTTTGTCCGTTCACTCTACAATCATCTAACCTTTGACAAACCTGACAAAAACAAGCAATGGGGAAAGGATTCCCTATTTAACAAATAGTATTGGAAAAACTGGCTAGCCATATGCAGAAAGCTGAAACTGGATCCCTTCCTTACACCCTATACAAAAATTAGCTCCAGATGAATTAAAGACTTAAACATAAGACATAACACCATAAAAACCCTAGAAGAAAACCTAGGCAATACCATTCAGGACACAGGCATAAGCAAGCACTTTATGACTAAAACACCAAAAGCATAACAACAAAAGCCAAAATAGACAAATGGGATCTAATTAAACTTAAGAGCTTCTGCAATATCAAAATCTCTTAACAGCAGAATTGATCAAGCAAATCAAAGGGTTAGTGAGCTTGAAAACAGGCTATTTAAAAATACAGAGTCAGAGGAGACAAAAGTAAGAAGAATTAAAAAGAATGAAGCACTCCCACAACATCTAGAAAATCATCTCAAAACAACAATCTAAGGGTTATTGGCCTTAAAGAGGAGGGTGAGAGAGAGACAGGGGTAGAGAGTTTATTCAAAGAGATAAGAGAAAACTTCACAAATATAGAGAAAGACATCAATATTCAAGTACAAGAAAATTATACAATATCAAGCAGATTCAACCCAAAGAAGACTACCTCAAGGCATTAATAATACAACTCCCTAGGTCAAGGATAAATAAAGGACCCTAAACACAGCAAGAGAAAAGAAACAAATAACATCTAATGGAGACCCCATATGTCTGGCAGCAGAATTTTCCATGCAAACCTTATAGGCCAGAACAGAGTGGCATGACATACTTAAAGTGCTGAAGAAAAATAAAACAAACTTTTACCCTATAATAATATATTTGACAAAAACATCCTTAAAACATGAAGGAGAAATAAAGACTTTCCCAGACAAACAAAGGCTGAGAGGTTTCATCAACACCAGACCTGTCCTACAAGAAATGCTAAAGGAAATTCTTCAATCTGAAAGTAAAGAACAATAATGAGCAATAAGAAATTATCTGAATGTACAAAACTCCCTGGTAATAGTAAGTACATAGAAAATCACAGATATTATAGCACTGTAATTGTGGCATATAAACTACTATCTTAAATAGAAATAATAAAAGATAAACTGATCAAAAATAATAACCAAAACAACTTTTCAAGACATAGATAGTACAATAAAACATAAACAAAACAAGAAAAGGTAAAAAAGCAGGGAGATGAAGGTAAAATAGAGTTGTATTAGTTTTCTTTTTGCTTGTTTGTTTTTCATATTTATGTAATCACTATTAACTGGCTACCAGTTCAAAATAATGAGTTTTAAGATATTAATTGCAGGCCTTATGGTAACCTCAAATCTAAAAACACACAATGAATACACAAAAAATAAAAAGTAAGAAATTAAAACATATCACCAGAGAAAATCGCCCTCACTAAAAGGAAGACAGAAAGGAAAAAAAGAAGACAGAGAAGCCCACAAAACAACCAGAAAATAAATAACACAGTGGCAGGAGTAAGTCCTTACTTACCAATAACATCATTGAATGTAAATGGATTAATCTCTGCAATCAAAAGACATAGGCTGAAAAGTAAAAACAAAAACAGTGATCTATTGCCTACAAGAAATGCATTTTACCTATACACATATAGACTGAAAATAAAGGGAGAGAAAAAAATATTTCATTCCAATGAAAACCAAAAAAGAGCAAGATGCAAGATGCACCATACATATATCAGAAATAAATAAGTTACAAGACAAAAAAAATGTAAAAATAGATGATAACAGGGTCAATTTAGCAAGAGGATATAAAAATTGTAAATATATACACAACATTGGAGTATCCAGATATATAAAGGAAGTATTACATATCAAAGAGAGAGATAGGCCCCAATATAATAATAGCTGGAGATTTCAATACTCTACTTTCAACATTGGACAGATCTTTCAGACAGAAAATCAACAAAGAAAGGTTGGACTTAATCTGCACTGTCAGCACATGGACCTAATCAATATTTACAGAACATTTCATCCAATGGCTGTGGAATACACATTTCCTCTTCTCGGCACATGGATCATTCTGAAAGATAGATGACATGGTAGGCCACAAAACAAGTCTTAAATCACTCAAAACATTTGAAATAATTTCAGATATCTTCTCTGACCATACTGGAATAAGAGAAATCAACAAGACAGATTCTGAAAACTATACAAATATCTAAAAATTGAAGAGTATGCTCCTGAATGACTAGTAGGTATGAATAGATTAAGAAGAAAATGGAGAAATTTCTTGAAACAAATGATAATGGAAACACAATATACCAAAATCAATGGAAGCAAAAGCAGTACTAACAGGGAAGTTTAGAGCTATAAGTGCCTACATCAAAAAGGAAACTTCCCCATTTAATACCTGGGCTCTTTGTTATGGGCTCCCCATTCAATATTAGGCTCTTTTTTATTTTTTTATTTTATTATTTTTATTGCATTTTAGGTTTTGGGGTACATGTGAAGAACATGCAAGATTGTTGAATAGGTACACACATGGCAGTGTGATTTCCCACCTTCCTCCCGTCACCTATATCTGGCATTTCTCCCCCTGCTATCTCTTTCCAACTCCCCATCCCCTGCTGTCCCTTCCCTATTTCCCACTGACAGATCCCAGTGTGTGATGCTCCCCTCGCTGTGTCCATGTGTTCTCATTGTTCAACACCCACCTATGAGTGAGAACATGCGGTGTTTTATTTTCTGTTCTTGCATCAATTTGCTGAGAATGATGGTTTCCAGGTTCATCCGTGTCCCTACAAAGGACACGAACTCAACGTTTTTGATGGCTGCAGAGTATTCCATGGTGTATATGCGCCACATTTTCCCTATTCAATCTATCATCGATGGGCATTTGGGTTGGTTCTAGGTCTTTGCTATTTTAAACAGTGCTGCAATGAACATTCATGTGCGTGTGTCCTTATATTAGAACGATTTATACTCCTTTGGATATATAACCAGTAATAGGATTGCTGAGTCAGATGGAATTTCTATTTCTAGGTCCTTGAGGAATTGTCACAGTGTCTTCCAAAATGGTTGAACTAATTTACACTCCCACCAACAGTGTAAAAGTGTTCCTATTTCTCCACATCCTCTCCAGCATCTGTTGTCTCCAGATTTTTTAATGATCACCATTCTAACTGGCATGAGATGGTATCTCAATGTAGTTTTCATTTGCATTGCTCTAATGACCAGTGATGATGAGCATTTTTTCAGATGCTTGTTGGCCTCATGTATATCTTCTTTTGTAAAGTGTGTGTTGATAGCCCTCACCCACATTTGAATGGGCTTGCTTGTTTTTTTCTTGTAAATCTGTTTTAGTTCTTTGTAGATTCTGGATATCAGCCCTTTGTCAGATGGGTAGATTGCAAACATCTTTTCCCATTCTGTTGGTTGCCAATTCACTCTAATGATTCTTTCTTTTGCTGTGCAGAAGCTGTGAAGTTTGATTAGGCCCCATTTGTCTATTTTGGCTTTTGTTGCCAATGCTTTTGGTGTTTTAGTCATGAAGTCCTCGCCTATGCATATGTCCTGAATGGTTTTGCCTAGGTTTTCTTCCAGGGTTTTTATGGTGTTAGGTCTTATGTTTAAGTCTTTACTCCATCTGGAGTTAATTTTAGTGTAAGGTGTCAGGAAGGGATCCAGTTTCTGCTTTCTGCACATGGCTAGCCAGTTTTCCCAACACCATTTATTAAACAGGGAATCCTTTCCCTGTTGCTTGTTTTTGTCACGTTTGTCAAAGATCAGATGGTTGAAGATGGGTGGTATTGCCTCCGAGGCCTCCGTTCTGTTCAATTGGTCTATATCTCTGTTTTGGTACCAGTACAATGCTGTTTTGATTACTGTAGCCTTGTAGTATAGTTTGAAGTCTGGTAGTGTGATGCCTCCCGCTTTGTTCTTTTTGCTTAAAATTGACTTGGCTATGCAGGCTCTCTTTTGGTTCCATATGAAGTTTAAGGTGGTTTTTTACTGTTCTGTAAAGAAGATCTTTACCATTTGGTATGTTTTTGAAGTGGCTGGTATTGGTTGTTCCTTTCTATGTTTAGTACTTCTTTCGGGAGCTCTTGTAAAGCAGGCCTGGTGATGATGAAATCTCTAAGTAATTGCTTGTTCGTAAAGGATTTTATTTCTTCTTCACTTATGAAGCTTAGTTTGGCTGGATATGAAATTCTAGGTTGAAAGTTCTTTTCTTTAAGGATATTGAATATTGGTCCCCACTCTCTTCTGGCTTGTAGAGTTTCTGCTGAGAGATCTGCTGTGAGTCTGATGGGCTTCCCTTTGTGGGTAACCCGACCTCTCTCTCTGGTTTCCCTTAGCATTTTTTCCTTCATTTCAACCCTGGTGAATCTGACAGTTATGTGCCTTGGGGTTGCTCTTCTTGAAGAATATCTTTGTGGTGTTCTCTGTATTTCCTGGACTTGAATATTGGCCTGCCTTGCTAGGTTGGGGAAGTTTTCCTGGATAATATCCTGAAGAATATTTTCCAGCTTGGATTCATTCCCTCTGTCACATTCAGGTACACCTATCAAATGTAGATTAGGTCTTTTCACATTGTCCCATATTTCTTGGAGACTTTGTTCATTCCTTTTTACCCTTTTTTTCTGTCATCTTGCCTTCTCGTTTTATTTCATTGAGTTGATCTTTGACCTCTGATATCCTTTCTTCTGCTTGGTCAATTCGGCTGTTGAAACTTGTATATGTTTCATAAAGTTCTCATGTTGTGTTTTTCAGCTGCATCAATTCACTTATATTCCTCTCTAAGTTGTTTATTCTCATTAGCATTTCGTCAAATCCTTTTTCAACGTTCTTACTTTCTTTGCATTAGGTTAGAACATGTTCTTTTAGCTCACAAAACTTTCTTATTACCCACCTTCTGAAGCCTGATTCTGTCAATTCATCACACTCATTCTCCATCCAGCCCTGTTCCCTTGCTAGTGAGTTGTGATCCCTTGTAGGAGGAGAGGCGTTCTGGTTTTGGGTGTTTTCATCCTTTTTGCACTGGTTTTTTCCCATCTTTGTGGATTTATCCACCTGTCGTCTTTGTAGTTGTTGACTTTCAGATTGGGTCTCTGAGTGGACGTCCAGTTTGTTAATGATGAAGTTATTTCTTTCTGTTTCTTAGTTTTCCTTCTAACATTCAGGCCCCTCTGCTGCAGGACTGCTGAGGTCCACTCCAGGCCCTGCTTGCCTGGAGATCACCTGCAGCAGCTGCAGAACAGTAAGGGTTGCTGCCAGTTTCTTCTTCTGCTATCTTTGTCCCAGTAGGATACCTGCCAGATGTCAATCTGAGCTGTCCTTTATAAGGTGATTCTTTGGATATACAGGGGTCAGGGAGCTGCTTGAGGAGATAGTCTGTCCTTTATAGGAGCTTAAGTGCTGAGCTGTGAGCTCTATTGTTCATTCAGAGCTGCTGGGCAGGTACGTTTAAGTCTGCTGCAGCAGAACTCATAAACCCCTTTTTTTTCCCCAGGTGCTCTGTCCCAGGGAATTAGGGCTTTATTTATGAGTTTCTGTTTTGCTGCTGCCTTTTTTCAGGGCTACCCTGCCAAGTGAGGAGGAAGCCTAGTCACTGTCTGACTGCAGAGGCTTTGCTGAGCTGCTGTGGGCTCCACCCAGGTGCCATGTGAACTTCCCTGCAGTCCTGTTTATATGCATATAGTTAGAACTGTCTCAGCAATGGTGGCCCACCTCTATAATGGCGGACTCTCTGTAATGACAGGCTGTCTCGGCAATGGCAGGCTGCCTCAGCAATGGTGGACTATCTCTGTAGTGGTGGCCTGCCTTGGTAATGGCGGACGCCCCTCCCTCACAGAGCTGGACTGTCCCGGGTTCAGCTGTGCTTGCTGAGAAACTCTCAATCCAGAGCATTTCAAATTGCTGGATTTTTTTTGTGGAGATGGGACCCGCCGAGCTTGATCACCTGGCTCCCTGCCTCAGAGGTCTTTTTTTTTTTTTTTTTAGTTGAATGGGTGACTCTGTCTCCCAAGTGTTCCAGTTGTCTGTTGAAAAGGTGCCGGGATCTGTGTGATTTCTCATGTGGTGACCCACTGCACCGGCTGAAACAGCCGCTGAGATTTGTGGCGCTTTTTGGCCCGGAAATCTCCTGGCCTGGCTCCCTGTTTCAGTCCCCCTTTTTATCAGTTGAATGGGCAACTCTGTCTCCCAGGAGCTCCAATCACCATCTAAAACAGCGCCCAGACCCATGTATTTTGTATGGAGAACCACCACACTGGCCAAAACAGCCATGCTGGTGACCCATGGGGCTCCTCCGCCTGGGAATCTCCTGGTCTGTGGGCAATAAAAATCTGTCCATTAATGTGGCATCTACTCACCCTCTGTACTTTTGCTGGGAGCTGCAATCCTGAGCTGCTCCTAATCAGGCATCTTGGATCAAGTTGCCAGTATTTTATTGAAGATTTTTGTGTCATTGTTTATCGTGAAGTTTTGTGTCAATGTTTACCAGTCTGAAGTTTATTGTGAAACTTTTTGTGTCAATGTTTACCAGTCTGGAGTTTTCTTTTTCTGTTGCTTCTCTGCCCAGTTCTGGTATTAGGACGATGTTGGTCTCATAAAATGACTTGGGGAGAATTCCCTCTTTTTGGATTGTTTGGAATAGTTTCAGAAGGAATGGTACCAGCTCCGCTTTGTATGTCTGGTAGAATTCAGCTGAAAACCCTTCTGGACCTGGGCTTCTTTTACTTGGTAGGCTATTAATCGCTGCCACAACTTCAGCCCTTGTTATTGGTCTATTCAGGGTTTCAACTTCTTCCTCGTTTAGTCTTGGGAGAGTGTAGGTATACAGAAATTTAACCATTTCTTCCAGATTTACTGGTTTGTGTGCATAGAGTTGTTTACTAATCTCTGATGGTAGTTTGTATTTCTGTGGAATTGGTAGTGATGTCCACTTTATCTTTTTTGTTGCATCTCTTTGAGTTTTCTCTCTTTTCTTTTTTATTAGTCTGACTGGCAGTCTGTCTATTTTGTTGATCTTTTCAAAAAACCAACTCCTGGATTTGTTGATTTTTGAAGGTTTTTTTTGTGTATCTATCTCCTTCAGTTCTGCTCTGATCTTAGTTATTTCTTATCTTCTGCTTGCTTTTGAGTTTTTTTGATCTTGCTCCTCTAACTCTTTCAATTTTGATGATAGGGTGTCAACTTTAGACCTTTCCTTGCTCCTCATTTAGGCATTTTTGCTATGAATTTCCCTCTAGACACTGCTTTAAATGTGTCCCAGAGACTCTGGTACGTTGTCTTCATTCTCATTGGTTTCAAAGAACATCTTTATTTCTGCCTTCATTTCATTGTTTGTCCAGTCAACATTCAAGAGCCAGTTGTTCAGTCTCCATGAAGTTGTGCAGTTTTGAGTTAGTTTCTTAATCCTGAGTTCTAATTTGATTGCACTGTGATCTGAGAGACTGTTTGTTATGATTTCCATCCTTTTGCATTTGCTAATGAGTGATTTACTTCCAATTATGTGGTCGACTTTACAGTAAGTGCAATGTGTTACTGAGAAGAATGTGTATTCTGTGGATTTTGGGTTGAGAGTTCTGTAAATGTCTATTAAGTTTGCTCGGTCCAGATCTGCATTCAAGTTCTGGAGTTCCTTTTTGAGTTTCTGTCTCATTGATCTGTCTAATATTGACAGCAGAGTGTTAAAATTTCCCACTATTATTGTGCAGGAGTCTAAGTCTCTTTGTAGATCATTAAGGACTTGCTTTATGTATCTGGGTGCTCCTGTATTGGGTGCATATATATTTAGAATATTTAGCTCTTCTTGTTGTATTGATCCTTTTACCATTATGTAATGCCCTTCTTTGTCTCTTTTGATTTTTGTTGGTTTAAAGTATGTTTTATCAGAGGCTACAATTGTCACCCCTGCTTTTTTTTGCCCTCCATTTTCTTGATAAATCTTCTTCCATCCCTCTATTTTGAGTCTATGTGTGTCTTTGCATGTGAGATGGGTCTCCTGAATACAGCACACCAATGGTTCTTGGCTTTTTATCCATTTTGCCATTCTGTTTCTTTGGAATGGGGCATTTAGTTCATTTACATTTAATGTTAATATTGTTATGTATGAATCTGATCCTGCCATTTCATTACTGGTTGGTTGTTTTGCCCTTTGGTTGGTGTAATTTCTTCATTGCATCATTGGTGTTTACCATTTGGTTCTTTTTTGCAGTGGTACTGGTTTTTCCTTTCTGTGTTTAGTGCTTCCTTCAGAAGCTCTTATAGGGCAGGTCTGGTAGTGACAAAATCTCTCAGCAATTGCTTGTCCATAAAGGATTTTATTTCTCCATCACTTATGAAGCTTAGTTTTGCTGGATATGAAATTCTGGGTTGGAAGTTCTTTCCTTTAAAAATGTTGAATATTGGCCCCCACTGTCTTCTGGCTTGTAGGGTTTCTGCCAAGAGATCCGCTTTGTGTCTGATGTGCTTCCCTTTGTGGTGACACAATCTTTCTCTCTTGCTACCCTTAGTATTTTTTCCTTCGTTTCAACCCTGGTGAATCTGACAATTATGTGCCTTGAAGTTGCTCTTCTAGAGGAATATCTTTGTGGTGTTCTCTGTATTTAAATGTTGGCCTACCTTCCTAGGTTGGGGAAGTTCTCCTGGATAATATCCTGAAGAGTGTTTTCCAGCTTGGATTCATTCTATCGGTCATCTTCTGGTACACCAATCAAGCATAGATTAGGTCTTTTCCCATAACTCCATATTTCTTGAAGGCTTTATTCATTTCTTTTCACTCCGTTCTCTTTTCTTACCTTCTCATTTTATTTCATTGAATTGACCTTTGATCTCTGATATCCTTTCTTCTTCTTGATCTATTCAGCTATTGAAACTTGTGTATGCTTCTCAAACTTCTTGTGCTGTGTTTTGCTGCTTCATCAAGTCATTTATGTTCTTCTCTAAGCACTTTGTTCTTGTTAGCATTTTTTCTAACACTTTTTCAAGGTTTTTTGTTTCTTTGCACTGGGATAGAACATGTTCCTTTAACTCAGAGAAGTTTATTACCCACCTTCTGAAGCCTGCTTCTGTCAATTTGTCAAATTCGTTCTCCATCCAGCTTTGATCCCTTGCTGGTGAGGAGTTGTCATCTCGTGGTGGGGAAGAGGAATTCTGGTTTTTGATAGTCTCATTCTTCTTGCACTGGTTTCTTCCCATCTCCTTGGATTTATATAGTTTTGATCTGAGGTAGCTGCTTAGGGAGACTGCCTTTCCTTTGTCTGCCTGCAGATGCACTGCTGTGCTGCCACGGATTCAGTGGAGCTGCTGCATCTTTTATTTACTCAGGAAAATTAGGCTGGCTTCTGCAATGATGGCTTCCCTTACCCCCACTGAGCTCGCTCGTTCCTGTTCACTCTCTAACTGATGTTGTAGGTGCAAAACTCTGGAGTGAGAGTTTTTTAGCCTGCTGGGCTTTGTGTGGGGGGATCTGTCCTGCCATATGGGTTATTTTCCTATTTTCAGTTCCCCTTTTTCTGGGGGGCAGGTGGATCCATCCAGCCAGCTTTCTTGCTTTTGCATCAGCCAGTGCTTCTGCCTGGGTCTATGCTGACAGCCCTGGCACTGGCTGAAGTTGCTGTCCTGCCCTGTTCAGGCAGCTCACTGAGGCTTTTCAGCCCGGTGAAGATCTCCTGTTCTGTGGGTTGTAGAGGGCTTGGATGGAGCACTGTATCTGAACCAAAGTCCCAGAAGGGGAGATCCCCTGGTCCTCCAGTTGGTTGCATGCATCTCCTGGGTGGGGCAGTGCCCTGCCTTGCCTCTACTTTCCCTATCTGGTTTATACCCACTGTCCAACCAGACCCACAAAATGAACCTGGTACCTTGTTTGGGATTGTGAAGACCACTTGGCTTCTGCATCTCTCTCTCTGGGAGCTGCTTCCCAGAGCTGCCTCTTATTCAGCCATCTTGGGATCCCTTAATGTCTAAAACCTGTAGGTTATATTTCAAGGTGTCATTGATGGTGCCGAGAAATCATGCTTGGATTCTTGATTTTTTTGTCTTTGCCAAAACAGCTTTTTAGAGGTATTACAACCATGAAAGGTAAGTAATCTAAGGACAATACTGTCACAGTCTGTAACATGGAAAGTTTGGAGTATGCTCTACCTTACTGCATGTCTTCTGAAATGGCAGGAAACCATTATCATCATTCAACCATGACTCCACTGATGGTGATGAGGGACTTGAGGTGCCCGTTGCCATCCACCAGCATCATGTCTTCTGGTATCCTTCTGGAAAAATGTGAATCTTGAATGTATGACAGTATAATATATAAAAGAGTTGAGAGTCAGAGGGTTAATTTCCAACAGTCCAGTAACCCAGCCCTCTGGGACAATGCCATGGGAAAATGTGAATAAACCAATTTTAATGGATTATAGGGTGGTAGAAGATAAGATAGGGATACCAGGCAGGAGATGACAGTGGAGAACCAGCTGAAGTGGAAGGGGCAAGGTAATCTAACGATTTGGAGCTTTATCACAAATCTAGGGGAAAATATTAAACGATTATATACAGAGAAAGCCATGATCACATTGATACTTTTGATATAACACACTTAACTCTTCATGATATCCCCAAACTAAAAATACTCTAGAATTCCATTAATAATAGAATGAATAAATAAGATGCAGGATATTCACATAATGGATTTTTTTACAGCAAAATGAATGAAGAACTTACTCTGTACAATAACATAGATGAATGGCAAGACCATTTTGTTTGTCACAAGAACAACAAAAATCATTCTATCCTATACCATTTCACTTATGTAAAAGTCAAGAAAAGCAACTATCATGTTTGGAGTCAAAAATTATTCTCTTTAGGATTTCATTGGATTGAATTAAATTTATATAGCAGTTTGGGCTAAATTGCCTTTTAAAAATATTAAATTTTATAGGCTGTGCATATAATATCATTCTCCATTAATTTAGATTTTATTAAATTTCCTTTGTAATATTTCATAGTTTATAGAAAAAGTCATGCATGTTTCCATTAAATTTATTCTAATTAACTTAGTTTTTGAGGCCAAAATGTTGTTCACCATAATTTTAATTTCTAATTATTTATAGCTACTATATATGAAGGTAATTGTCTTTGTCTATATTAAGCTTATGTCTTGCCAACTTGATAAGTAGTTCTAGTAGCATTTTGTGAATTCCCTAAAATTTTCCACTACAAAATTATGCCATCTGCAAGAACATGTGAGTGCATGTATGCTTTTGGTAGAACAATTATTTTTCTATCATTTGCTTTGTATTATGTTTCTGTCAGTAGCTAGGACCTTCAATACAAAAACAAATGACAATTCGGAAGAGCTGAAATTCTGCCTCACCACAGGCCACATTGTCCAAGTTGTCTACAGAGAGGTCCTCTTTCCCAGAAAATAATAAAACACAGGATTCCCTTTTTATTTTTTTAACCCTCCCCTGAAAATCTTAACACACTTTGGTGTTTTGTTTCATGGGTGTTCCTTTCACATCCATTTATCCATGGCCTGCACAGTCCTCTAATCTCATGTATAGAATTAGATCTCTTGTCTGCCACCCACTATACAGACTCCCTACTATGCTAAAGTACATAGGAGACAACTTGTGTTTATAGTGCTCTATATGTTAATACAGAGGATATTTCTTTTTAATTTTAGCTTTTATTTTAGATTCAAGGGGTACATGTATGGGTTTCTTACATGGATATGTTGCATGATGCTGAGGTTAGAGGTATAAATGAACCCATCACCCAGGTAGTGAGCATAGTACCCAATTGGTAGTTTCTCAAATCCTTTTCCACTCCCTCCCTGCCAGTTCTTGTAGTCCCTAGTGTCTATTGTTCCCTTCTTTACGTCCCTGTGTACTTAATGTTTAGCTCCCACTTGTAAGTGAGGACATGTGATGTTTCATTTTCTGTTCCTACATTAATTCACTTAGGAAAGTGGCCTCCATCTGCATCCATGTTGCTGCAGAAGACATGATTTCATTCTTTTTTGTGGCTACATAGTATTCCCATTTATTGTTAGTGGGCATTTAGGTTATTCCATGCCTTTGCTATTGTAAATAATGCTTTAATGAACGTGTGCGTGTGTGTATCTTTTTGGTAGAACAATATATCTTCACAAGGGACATTTCTGGTGTGTTCAGATTTCAATATCCCAGCCTGTCTTACATGTTTTGAATTTGTGTCAATGATTTACTGGCAACAGATTGGAGAAGAAACTTTGATGCACTCAGTGTCTATTTACAAGCAGGGAACATTCTTTCCAAGAAGACCTGCCATTGATTAACTGTTGATTCTTTAGCATTTCAAGTGTAAGATTTCATTTGTTAAATGTTCTTTAAGTTTCAAAGTGTGTTTTCCCTTTGCTAATTTTTCCCAAAGGTTGTTATTGTTCCTATTATCTAATCTGCCCCTGTTTGTCAGGTTTGGAAGAAAGTTGGTGCTCAGATGGTGTTACCTCCAGCTCGCCATTGTAGGCACCTGTGCAGCCTTTGCTCCCACCATCCTCATTTACTGCTTGCTCCGCTTCTTGGCTGGGGCTGCTTCTATTGGCATCATTACAAATACTATTTTATTAGGTAAGTCAACACTTTAGATCCACATTTTCCAAGCCTTGGCTTTGACATTGAAACTCCACCTTTGTTTTAAGCTAAACCTTGTTTGTGTTTTCTTTTAGTTGTAGAGTGGACAACTCATCAATTCCGTGTGATGGCATTGACATTGACACTTTGTGCTAGTGGCATTGGACCTATAACCCTGGGAGGCCTGGCTTTTGTCATTCGAGACCAGCACATCCTCCAGTTGGTGATGTCTGCACCATGCTTTGTCTTCTTTCTGTTCTCAGGGTATTGAGCTTGCATTCTTCTTTCATCATATGAGGTCCTTGAATGCATATGTACATGGAATTAGGACACATGAAACACATGAATTCCATTTGATTCTCTGTCCAGCCCTGAGTATACGTTCTCCTAATCCGTGCTCAATGTGCAATTTAAGAAGCAAAACACATAGGGTTCCCTGATGAAATTAAGGACAATTAATTAAATTTGAATATAAGATAATCAACAAATATTTATATAAAATATCCCATATATTGCAAGAGATATACTAAAACTCAAAATTATTCACTGTTTATATGAAATTTCAGGAACAATTTTTAGTATAATGATATCCAAAATATCACATGGGACATGCTTACACTGAAATTTAAAAAAATGCTGCTCATTAGAAATTTGAATTTATCCATGCCACTTTTTTATAATATAATCTTTTTTTAACTTTTATTTTAAGTTCGGGGCACAAGTACAGGATTGTTACTTAGTTTGTTACCTAGTAAACTTGCATCATGAGGGTTTGTTGTACAGGTAATTTTTTCACTAGGTATTAAGCCTAGTACCCATCTGTAAATTTTCCTGATTCTCTGCTTCCTCCCACCCTTCACTTCACCCTCCTATAGGCCTCAGTGTGTCTTGGTCCCCTCTATATGTCCATGCGTTCTCATTATTTATCTGCCACTTATAAATGGGAGCATGTGGTATTTGGTTTTCTGTTCCAGTATTGTTTGCTAAAAATAATGGCCTCCAGCTCCATGTATTCCCTGTAAAAAAACACAATCTTGTTCTTTGTTATGGCTGCGTAACGTTCCATAGTATATATGTACCACATTTCCTTTGTCCAGTCTATCACTGATGGGCATTTAGTTTTATCCCATGTCTTTGCTATTGTGAATAGTGCTGCAATAAACATACATGTGCATATGTCTTTATAATAGAACAGTTTCTAGTCCTTTGGGCATACCCAGTAATAGGACTACTGGGTTGAATGGTATTTCTTTTTTTAGTTCCTTGAGGAATCAACACACCGTATTCCACAATGGTTGAATGAATTTACACTCCCAAACTAGCCAGTATCTCTTATTTTTTGACTTTTTATTAATAGCCATTCTAACTAGTGTGAGATGGTATCTCATTGTGGTTTTGATTTACATTTCTCTAATGACCAGTGATATTGAGACTTTTTTCATGATGGTCAGTCAGATTCATGTCTTCTTTTGAAAAATGTGTGTTGCAAATGTTCATTGTAGCTCTATTGACAATAACAAAAACATGGAATCAACCTGAATGCCCATCAATGACAGATTAATGAAAATATGATACATACACACCATAGATTATCATGCAGCCATAAAAAAGAATGAGATTACGTCTCTTGCAAGAACATGGGTGGAGCTGGAGGGTATCATCCTTAGCAAACTAACACAAGAACACAAAACCAAATACTACATGTTCTCACTTAAGTGGAAGCTAAACAATTAGAACTTATGAACACAAAGAAGAAAACAATAAACACTCAGGTCCACTTGAGAGGGGAGTTTGGGAAGAGAAAGAGAAGCAGAAAAGATAACTGTAGGTACTGGGATTAAGACCTGGGTGATGAAAAATCATGTACAGCAAACTTCCATAATATGTGTTTACCTATGTAACAAACCTTCACGTGTGCCCTAAATCTAAAATAAAAGTTAAAAAAAATTGTCTGTTCAAGTCCTTTGCCCGCTTTTTTTTTCTTCATACTTTAAGTTCTGGAATACATCTGAAGAGCATGCAGGCTTGTTACATAGGTAAACACGTGCCATGGTGGTTTGCTGCACCCATCAATCCATCATCTACATTAGGTATTTCTCCTAATGCTATCCCTTCCCTAACCCCCCGACTCCCTGACAGGCCATGGTGTGTGATGTTCTCCTCCCTGTGTCCATGTGTTCTCGTTGTTCAACTCCCACTTATAAGTAAGAATATGTGGTGTTTGGTTTTCTCTTCCTGTGTTAGTTTGCTGAGAATGATGATTTCCAGCTTCATCCATGTCCCTGCAAATGACATGAATGCATCCTTTTTATGGCTGCATATATTCCAGGGTGTATATGGGCCACATTTTCTTTATCCATTCTATCATTGATAGGCATTTTGGTTGGTTCCAGGTCTTTGCTAGTGTGAACAGTGCTGCAATAAACATACGTGTGCATGTGTCTTTATAGTAGAATGATTTATAATCCCTTAGGTATATACCCAGCAATGGGATTGCCAGATCAAATGGTATTTCTCATCCTAGATCCTTCAGGAATCACCACAGTCTTCCATAATGATTGAACTAATTTACATTCCCACTAACACTGTAAAAGTGTTCTTATTTCTCCACATCCTTTCCAGCACCTGTGGTTTCCTGACTTTTTAATGATTACCATTCTAACTGGCATGAGATGGTATCACATTGTGGTTTTGATTTGCATTTTTCTAATAACCTGTGATAATGAGATTTTTTTCATATATTTGTTGGCCACATAAATGTCTTCTTTTGGAAAGTGTTGTTCATATTCTTCACCTACTTTTAAGTAAGGTTTTTTTTCTTATAAATTTAAGTTGCTTTTAGATTCTGGATATAAACCCTTTGTCAGGTGAATAGATTGCAAAATTTTTCTCCCATTGTTTAGGTTGCCTGTTCACTCTGAGAGTAGTTTCTTTTGCTATGCAGAAGGTCTTTAGTTTAATTAGATCCCATTTGTCAATTTTGGCTTTTGTTGCCATTGCTTTTGGTGTTTTAGTCATGAGATATTTGTCCATGCCTATGTCCTGAATGGCATTGTCTATGTTTTCATCTAGGGTTTTTATGGTTTTAGGTCTTATGTTTAAGTCTTTTATTCATCCTGAGTTAATTTTTGTATAAGGTGTAACGAAGAAGTTCAGTTTCAGTTTTCTGTATATGGCTAGCAAGTTTTTCCTAACACCATTTATTAGAGAGTCCTTTCTCCATTGCTTGTTTTTGTCAGGTTTGTCAATGATCAGATAGTTGCAGGTGTGTGGCGTTATTTCTGAGGCATCTGTTCTGTTCCATTGGTCTATACATCTGTTTTGGTACCAGTACAATGCTGTTTTGGTTACTGTAGCCCTGTAGTATTGTTGGAAGTCAGGTAGCATGATGCCTCCAGCTTTGTTCTTTTTGCTTAGGATTGTCTTGGCTATAGGGGCTCTTTTTAGTTCCATATGAAATTTAAAGTAGCTTTTTCTAATTCTATGAAGAAAGTCAATGGTAGCTTGATGGGAATAGCATTGAATCTATAAATTACTTTGGGCAGCATGCCCATTTTCATATTGATTCTGCCTATTCATGAGCATAAAATGTTTTTTTTTTATTTCTTTGTGTCCTCTCTTATTTTCTTGAGCAGTGGCTTGTAGTTCTTTTTGAAGAGGGCCTTCATATTACTTGTGAGTTGTATTCATAGGTATTTTATTCTCTTTGTAGCACTTGTATATGGGAGTTCACTCATTATTTGACTCTCTATTATTTGTGTATAGGAATGCTTGTGATTTTTGCACATTGATTTTGTATCATGAGACTTTGCTGAAGTTGCTTATCAGCTTAAGAAAATTTTGGGCTTAGATGATGGGGTCTTCTAAATCATGTCCTCTGCAAATAGAGACAATTTGACTTTCTCTTTTCCTAATTGAATACCCTTTGTTTCTTTCTCTTGCCTGATTGCACTGATAAGAACTTCCAATACTATCTTGAATAGCAGTGGTAAAAGAGGGCATCCTCATCTTGTGCCAGTTTTCAAAAAGAATGCTTCCAGGTTTTGCC
Source organism: Plecturocebus donacophilus (assembly GCA_004027715.1). Classification (NCBI taxonomy): domain Eukaryota; kingdom Metazoa; phylum Chordata; class Mammalia; order Primates; family Pitheciidae; genus Plecturocebus; species Plecturocebus donacophilus. Next base: position 23,496 of record PVKP010020022.1, on the reverse strand, counting down.
CATGCAGTATGATATTGGCTATAGGTTTGTCATAAATAGATATTATTTTGAGATGTGTTCCATCAAAACCGAGTTTATTGAGAGTTTTTAGCATGAAAGGGTGTTAAATTTTAGTGAAGGCCTTTTCTGCATCTATTAAGATAACCCTGTGATTTTTGTCATTTTTTTCTGTTTATAATGGATTAAGTTTATTGATTTGCATATGTTGATCAGCCTTGCATCCCAGGGATGAAGCTGACTTGATCATGGTGGATAAGCTTTTTGATGTGTTGCTGGATTCAGTTTGCCAGTATTTTATTGAGGATTTTTGCATTAATGTTCATCACGGATATTGACTTGAAATATTTTTGTTGTTGTGTCTCTGCCAGGTTTTGGTATCAGGATGATGCTGGCCTCATAAAATTAGTTAGGAAGGAGTCCCTTTTTTTCTGCTGTTTGGAATAGTTTCAGAAGGAAGAATACCAGCTCCTCTTTGTACCTATGGTAGGATTTGGCTGTAAATCCATCTGGCCCTGGGCTTTGGTTAGTTGGTGGTCTATTAATTACTGCCTCAATTTCAGAACATCTTTTTGGTCTATTCAGTGATTCGATTTCTTCCTGTTTTAGTCTTGGGAGGTTTAAGTGTCCAGGAATGTATCCATTTCTTCTAGATTTTCTAGTTTATTTGTGTAGACATGTTTCTACTATCCTCTGATGGTGGTTTGTATTTCTGTAGGATTAGTGGTGATATCCCCTTTACCATTTGATTATTCTCTCTTTTCTTTTTCATTAGCCTGGCTAGTGGTCTAACTATTTTGTTAATCCTTTTTTTAAAAATCAGCTCATGATATACAATCATGTCAGCTTAAAATAGAGACGATTTGACTTCCTCTTTTCCTAATTGAATACCCTTTATTTCTTTTTCTTACCTGATTGCTCTGGCTAGAACTTCCAATACTATGTTGGATAGGAATGGTGAAAGAGGCCACACTTGTCTACTGCCAGTTTTCAAAGGGAATGCTTCCAGTTTTTGCCCATTCAGTATGATGTTGGCTGTGGGTTTGTCATAAACATCTTTTGTTATTTTGAGATACATTCCATCAATACCTAGTTTTTTAAGAGTTTTTAGTATAAAGGACTGTTGAATATTGTCAAAGGCCTTCTTTGCATCTATTGAGATTATTATGTGGTTTTTGTCTTTGATTCTGTTTATGTGATGGATTATGTTTATAGATTTGCATATGTTGAACCAGCCTTGCATCCCTGGGATGAAGCCTATTTGATCGTGATGGATACGTTTTTGATGTGCAATTGCATTCGGTTTGCCAGTATTTTACTGAAGATTTTTACATTGATGTTCATCATGGATATTGGCCTATGATTTTCTTTTTTAGTGATATTTCTGCCCAGTTTTGGTATCAGGATGATGTTGGTCTTATAAAATGAGTTAGGGAGAATTCTCTCTTTTCATATTGTTTGGAGTAATTTCAGAAGAAATGATACCAGCTCCTCTTCGTATGTCTGATAAAATTCAGCTGTGAACCCATCTGGTCTTGGACATTTTTGGGGGTGGTAGGCTATTAATTGCTGCCTCAACTTCAGACCTTGTTATTGGTCTATTCAGGGATTCAACTTCTTCCTGGTTTAGTCTTGGTAGGGTTCAAGTGTCCAGGAATTTATCCATTTTCTCTAGATTTACTGGTTTATGCACATAGATTTGCTTTCTGTGGAATCGGTGGTGATATGCCCTTTATCATTTTTTATTGCATCTATTCAATTCTTCTCTCTTTTCTTTTTTATCAGTCTGGCTAGCAGTCTCTCTAATTTGTTGATCTTTTCAAAATCCAGCTCCTGGATTCATTAATTTTTTGAAGGATATTATATACTTAGAAGACCCCATCATCTCAGCCCAAAATCTCCTTAAGATGATAAGCAACTTCAGCAAAGTCTCACGATACAAAATCAATGTGCAAAAATCACAAGCATTCCAACACAAAAAAAAACAGACAAACAGAGAGCCAAATCATGAATGAACTCCCATTTACAAGTGCTACAAAGAAAATAAAATATCTAGGAATACAACTAACAAAGGATGTAAAGGACCTCTTCAAGGAGAACTACAAATCACTTCTCAAGGAAATAAGAGAAGACACAAACAGATGGAAAAACATTTCATGCTTGTGATTAGGAAGAATCAGTATCATGAGAATGGCCATACTACCCAAAGTAATTTATAGATTCAATGCTATCCCCATCAAGCTACCATTGACCTTCTTCACAGAACTGGAAAAAATACACCTTAAACTTCATATGGAAACAAAAAAGAGCCCATATAGCCAAGTCAATCCTAAGCAAAAGAACAAAGCTGGAGGTATCACGCTACTTGGCTTCAAACTATACTACAAGACTACCATAATCAGAATAGCATGGTACTGGTACCAAAACAGAAACATAGGACAATGGAACAGAGCAGAGGCCTCGGATGCAATGCCACACATATACAACTATCTGATTTTTGACAAACCTGACAAAAACAAGCAATGGGGAGAGGAAGCCCTGTTTAATAAATGGTGTTGGGAAAACTGGCTAGCCATTGTGCAGAAAGTTGAAACTGGACCCCTTCCTTACATCTTATACAACAATTAACTACAGATGGATTAAAAATTTAAACATAAGACCTAACATCATATAAACCCTAGAAGAAAACCTAGGCAATACCATTCAGGACATAGGCTTAAGCAAGGACTTCATGACTAAAACACTAAAAGCATTGGCAACAAAAGCCAAAATAGACAAATGGGACCTAATTAAACTTCAGAGCTTCTACACAGCAAAAGAAACAGTCATTAGCATGAACCAGCAAACAATGGTATGAGGGGGAAAATTTGCAAGCTACCCATCTGGCTAATAACCAGAATATACAAAGAACTAAAGCAAATATACAAGAAAAAAAAACAAACAACTTCATCAAAAAGTGGGTAAAAGATATGAACAGATACTTTTCAAAAGAAGGTATTTATGCAGCTAACAAGCATGAAAACATGTTCATCATCACTGGTCGTTAGAGAAATGCAAATCAAAACTACATTGAGATACCATCTCACACCAGTTAGAATGGGGATCATTAAAAAATCTGGAGACAACAGATGCTGGAAAGGATGTGGAGAAATAGGAATGCTATTACCCTGTTAGTGGGAGTGTAAATTAATTCAACCATTGTGGAAGACAGTGTGGTGACTCCTCAAGGACCTAAAAATAAAAATACCATTTGATCCAGCAATCCCCTTACTGGGTATATACCCAAAGGATTTTAAATCAATCTATTATAAAGACACATGCACATGTATGTTCATTGCGGCACTGTTTACAAGAGCAAAGACCTGGAACCAACCCAAATGCCCGTCAAAGATAGACTGAAAAAAGAAAATGTGGCACATATACATCATGGAATACTATGCAGCCATAAAAAAGGATGAGTTCATGTCCTTTGCAGAGCCATGGAGAAAGCTGCAAACTGTCATTCTCAGCAAACTGACACAAGAACAGAAAACCAAACACTGCATGTTCTCACTCATAAGTGGGTGTTGAACAATGAGAACACATGGACACAGGGAGGGAACATCATACAGCAGGGCCTGTTGGAGGGCAGGGGGCTAGGGGAGGGATATCAGAGGGTGGGGATATTGGGGAGGGATAACGCTAGGAGAAATGCCTAATGTAGGTGACAGGGGGATGGAGATAGCAAACCTCCACGGCATGTATATACCTATGTAACAGTCCTGCAAGATCTGCACATGTATCCCAGAACTTAAAGTAAAAAAAAAAACAGGAGAGAATGCATGAGGGGAGGAAGGAGAATGGGGACCTCAGAAGAGTGGAGAGAGGTAATAGTACCGGTTTAGGAAATGCCAAAAAAAAAAAAAAGGGGAAAAAAAGTCTCATAGATTCATTAATTTTTTGAAGGGTTTTGTGTGTGTGTGTTTGTGTGTGTCTCTATCTCTTTCAGTTCTGCTCTAATCTTAGTTATTTCTTGTCTTCTTCTAGCTTTTAGGAAATGTTTAAAAACAGCTTATGGATTCATTAATTTTTTGAAGGGTTTTTTTGTGTCTCTATCTCTTTCAGTTCTGCTTTGATCTTAGTTATTTCTTGTCTTCTGCTACCTTTTAAATTTATTTGTTCTTGCTTCTCTAGTTACTTTGTGATATTAGAGTGTCAATTATACATGTTTTTCTCTTTCTTCTGAGGGCATTCCAGAGATTCTGGTACGTTGTGTCTTTGTTCTCATTGGTTTCAAATAACTTATTTATTTCTGCCTTAATTTTGTTTTTTACCCAGTAGTCATTCAGGAGCAAGTTGTTCAGTTTCCATGTAGCTGCGTGGTTTTGAGTGAGTTTCTTAATGCTGAGTTCTAATTTGATTGCACTGTGGTCAGAGAGACTTTTTGTTATGATTTCCATTCTTTTGCCTTTGCTGAGGAGCGTTTTGTTTCCACTTATGTAGTCTATTTTAGATAAGTGCAATGTGGTGCTGGGAAGAATGTATACTCTGTTGATTTGGGGTGGAGAGTTCTGTAGATGTCTATTAGGTCTGTTTGGTCCAGAGCTGAGTTCAAGTCCTGAGTATCCCTATTCATTTTCTGTCTTGTTGACCTAATATTGACAAGGGGGTGTTAAATTCTCCCACTACTATTGTGTGGGAGTCTAAGGCTCTTTGTAGGTCTCTAAGAGCTTGCTTTATGAATCTGGGTACTCTTGTATTGCATGCATATATATTGAGGATAGTTAGCTCTTCTTTTTGCATTGATCCTTTTACCATTATGTAATGCTCTTCTTTGTCTTTTCCAATTTTTGTTTGTTTAAAGTTGTTTTATCAGAGACTGCTTTTTTTTTTTTTTTTTTTTTTTTTTTTTTTTTTTTTTTTTTTTTTTTTTTTTTTTTTTTTTTTTTTTTTTTTTTTTTTTTTTTTTTTTTTTTTTTTTTTTTTTTTGCTTCTCTTTTCTTGGTAAGTATTCCTTAATCTCTTTATTTTGAGTTTATTTCTTTCTTTTCATGTGAGATGGGTCTCTCCTAAGTACAGCAAATCAATGGGTCTTGGCTCTATATCCAACCTGCCAATACAGAGTTTTTCCTTTAATTGGGGCATCTAGCCCATTTACATTTATGATTAATATTGCTATGTGTGAATTTAATCCTTTCATTATGATGCTAGGTGGTTATTTTGCCCATTAGTTGATGCAGTTTCTTCATAGTGTCAATGGTGTTTACAATTTGGTATGTTTCTGCAGTGGCTGGTACTGGTTTTTTTCCCCCCCATATTTAGTCTTCCTTCAGGAGCTCTTGTAAGGCAGGCCTGGTGGTGACAAAATCTCTTAGCCTTTGCTTGTCTGTAAAGGATTTTATTTCTCCTTCCCTTATGGAACTTAGTTTCACTGGATATGAAATTCTGGGTTGAAAATTCTTCATTTAACTGTGTTGAATATTGGCCCTCCACTCTCTTCTAGGTTGTAGGGTTTCTGCAAAGTGATCTCCTGTTAGTCTGATGGGCTTCCCTTCGTGGGTAACCTGATCTGTCTTTCTGGCTGCCCTTAACATTTTTTTCCTTCATTTCAACCTTGGTGAATCTGATGATTATGTGTCTTGGGGTTGCTCTTCTTGAGGAGTATCTTCATAGTGTTTCTGTATTTCCAGAATTTAAATGTTGGCCCATCTTTCTAGGTTGGGGAAGTTCTCCTGGATAATATCCTGAAGAGTGTTTTCCAACTTGGTTCCATTCTCCCTGTCACTTTCAGGTAGACCAATCAATCATATGTTTGGTTTTTTCCCATAGTCCCATATTTCTTGGAGACTTTGTTCTTTTTTCTCTCTCTCTCTCTCTAATCTTGTCTTCAAACTTTATTTCATTAAGTTGGTTTTCAATCTCTGATATCCTTTCTTCTGCTTGCTTGATTCGGCTATTGATACTTGTGTATGCTTCACGAAGTTCTCATGCTGTGTTTTTCAGCTCCATCAGGTCATTTATGTTCTTCTCTAAACTAGTTTTTCTAGTTAGAAATTTTTCTATCCGTTTTTCAAGATTTTTATCTTCCTTCCATTGAGTTAGAACATGCTCCTTTAGCTCGGAGAATTTTGTTATTACCCACCTTCTGAAGCCTACTTCTGTCAATTTGTCATGCTCATTCTCTGTCCCATTTTTTCCTTTTGCTGCCAAGGAATTGTGATCCTTTGGAGAACAGGCATTTTGGTTTTTTAAATTTTCAGGCTTTTTGTACTGGTTTTTCCTCATCTACGTGTAATTTATCTACTTTGGTCTTTAATGATGGTGACCTTCAGATGGTGTTTTTGTGTGGATGTCCTTTTAACGGATGTTGATGCCATTCCTTTCTGTTGGTCAGTTTTCCTACTAACAATCAGGCTTCTCTGCTGCAGGTCTGCTGGAGTTTGCTGGAGTTCCACTCCAGATCCTGTTTGACTCTGTATCACCAGTGGAAACTGCAGAACAGCAAAGATTGCTGCCTGTTCCTTCCTCTGGAAGCTTCATCCCAGAGGAGCACCCACCAGATGCCAACTTGAGCTCTCTTGTATGAGGTGTCTTTCCACCCCTGTCGGGAGGGACATCAGGAGGCATGGGGGTTAAGGACCCACTTGAGGAGGCAGTCTGTCCCTTAGCAGAGCTCAAGCACTGTGCTGGGAGATCCACTGCTCTCTTCAGAGCCAGCAGGCAGGAATGTTTAAGTCTGCTGAAGCTACATCCAGAGTTGCCCCTTAGCCCATGTGCTCTGTACCAGGGATGTGTGCATTTTATTTATAAGCCCCTGACTAGGGCTGCTGCCTTTCTTTTAGAGATACCCTGCCTAGAGGGGAGGAATCTAGAGAGGCAGTCTGGCTACCGCAGCTTCGCCACCAAGCTGTGGTGGGCTCTGCTCACTTTAAACTTCCCAGTGGCTTTGTTTACACTGTGAGGGAAAAACGACCTACTCAAGCCACTCTAATGGTGAATGCCCCTCCCCCAACCAAGCTCCAGTGTCCCAGGTTGAATTCAGACTGCTGTACTGTCAGTGAGAATTTCAAGCTAGTGGATCTTATCTTGCTGGGCTCCATGGGGGTGGGAGCCGCTAAGCTGGACCAGTTGAATCCCTGGTTTCAGTGTCCCTTTTACTGGGGAGTGAATGATTCTGTCTGACTGGCACTCCAGGCACCACTGGGGTGGGGGGAGGACTCCTGCAACTATCTCAGTATCTCTCTAAACAGTCACCAAGTTTTGTGCTTGAAACCCAGGGCCCTGGTGGTGTAGGCACCCGATGGAATCTCCTAGTCTGTGGATTGTAAAGATCATGGGGAAAGTGCAGTATCTGGGCCTGAATGCGCCATTCCGCACAGCACAGTCCCCCTGGCTTCCCTTGGCTAGGGGAGATAGGTCACCACCCTCTTGCACTTCCCAGGTGAGGCAACACCCCACTCTCCTTCTGCTTACTCTCCATAGGCTGTACCTACTGTCTAACCAGTCCCAATGAGATGAGCCAGGAACCTCGGTTGGAAATGCAGAAATCACATTTTTTCTGCATTGATCTCACTGGGAGCTGCAGACCAGAGCTGTTTTTATTCAGCCATCTTGCCAGCCACCCTATTTTTCACACTTTTAATGGGGTCATTTGTTTTTCTATTGAGATTTTGATTAACTTCCTTATAGATGCTGGATATCAGACCTTTATTGGATACATAGTTTGCAAAAATTTTCTCCCATTCTGGAGGTTGTCTGTTTACTCTGTTGATAGCTTCTACTGTGCAGAAGCTCTTTAATTTAGTTAGATGCCATTTGTAAATTTTTGCTTTGATTGCACTTGTTTTGAGTGTCTTTATCATAAAATCTTTGCCTGTGCCTGTGTCCTGAATGGTATTGCCTAGGTTGTCTTCCAGAGCTTTTTTTTTTTTTTATTGCATTTTAGGTTTTGGGGTACATGTGAAGAACATACAATATTGTTGCATAGGTACACACGTGGCAGTGTAATTTGTTGTCTTCCTCCCCTTGACCTATATCTGGCATTTCTCCCCATGCAATCTCCCCGCAACTCCCTACCCCCCACTGTCCCTCGCCCCCTACTGTCCCTCCCCTATTTTCCCCCAACATACCCCAGCGTATAGTGCTCCCCTCCCTGTGTCCATGTGTTCAACACCCATCTATGAGTGAGAACATGCGGTGTTTGATTTTGTGTTCTTGTGTCAGTTTGCTGAGAATGATGGTTTCCAGGTTCATCCATGTCCCTACAAAGGACACAAACTCATCGTTTTTGATGGCTGCATAATATTCCATGGTGTATATGTGCCACATTTTCCCTGTCCACTCTAACATTGATGGGCATTTGGGTTGGTTCCAGGTCTTTGCTATTGTAAACTGTGCTGCAATGAACATTCGTGTGCATCTGTCCTTATAGTAGAATGATTTATAATTCTTTGGATATATACCCAGTAATGGGATTGCTGGGTCGAATGGAATGTCTATTTCCAGGTCCTTGAGGAATCGTCACACTGTCTTCCACAATGGTTGAACTAGTTTACACTCCCACCAAGAGTGTAAAAGTGTTCCTATTTCTCCACATCCTCTGCAGCATCTGTTGTCTCTAGATTTTTTAATGATCGCCATTCCAACTGGTGTAAGATGATATCTCAATGTAGTTTTGATTTACATTTCCCTAATGACCAGTGATGATGAGCATTTTTTCATATGTTTATTGGCTTCATGTATGTCTTCTTTTGTAAAACATCTGTTCATATCCCTTGCCCACTTTTGAATGGGCTTGCCTGTTTTTTTCTTGTAGATCTGTTTTAGCTCTTTGTAAATTCTGGATATCAGTCCTTTGTCAGATGGGTAGACCGCAAAAATTTTTTCCCATTCTATTGGTTGTCGATTCACTCTAATGACTGTTTCTTTTGCCGTGCAAAAGCTGTGGAGTTTGATTAGGTCCCATTTGTCTATTTTGGCTTTTGTTGCCAATGCTTTTGGCATTTTGGTTATGAAGTCCTTGTCTACGCCTATGTCCTGAATGGTTTTGCCTAGATTTTCTTCTAGGGTTTTTATGGTGTTAGGTCTTATGTTTAAGTCTTTAATCCATCTGGAGTTAATTTTAGTGTAAGGTGTCAGGCAGGGGTCCAGTTTCTGTTTTCTGCACATGGCTAGCCAGTTTTCCCAACACCATTTATTAAACAGGGAATCCTTTCCTCATTGCCTGTTTTTCTCAGATTTGTCAAATATCAGATGGTTGTAGATATGTTGTGTTGCCTCTGAGGCCTCTGTTCTGTTCCATTGGTCTATATCTCTGTTTTGGTACCAGTACCATGCTGTTTTGATTACCGTAGCCTTGTAGTATAGTTTGAAGTCCGGTAGTGTGATGCCTCCCGCTTTGTTTTTGTTTTTGTTTTTGCTTAGAATTGACTTGGCTATGCAGGCTCTCTTTTGGTTCCATATGAATTTTAAGGTGGTTTTTTCCAGTTCTGTGAAGAAGGTCATTTGTAGCTTAATGGGGATAGCATTGAATCTGTAAATTACTTTGGGCAGTATGGCCATTTTCACGATATTGATTCTTCCTAACCACGAACATGGAATGTTTCTCCACCTGTTTGTGTCCTCTCTTATTTCATTGAGCGGTGGCTTGTAGTTCTCCTTGAAGAAGTCCTTTACGTTCCTTGTTAGTTGTATTCCTAGGTACTGTATTTTCTTTGTAGCAATTGGGAATGGCAGTTTGTTCTTGATTTGGCTCTCTTTAAGTTTGTTATTGGTGTATAGGAATGCTTGTGATTTTTGGACATTGATTTTGTATCCTGAGACTTTGCTAAAGTTGCTTATCAGTTTCAGGAGATTTGGGGCTGAGACAATGATGTCTTCTAGATATACAATCATGTCGTCTGCAAATAGAGACAATTTGACTTCCTCCTTTCCTATTTGAATATGCTTTATTTCTTTTTCTTGCCTGATTGCTCCGGCTGGAACTTCCAGTACTATACTGAATAGGAGTGGTGAGAGAGGGCATCCTTGTCTAGTGCTGGATTTCAAAGGGAATGCTTCCAGTTTTTGCCCAATCAGTATGATACTGACTGTTGGTTGGTCGTAAATAGTTTTTATTATTTTGAGATATGTTCCATCAATACCTAGTTTATTGAGAGTTTTTAGCATAAAGGGCTGTTGAATTATGTCGAAGGCCTTGTCTGCATCAATTGAGATAATCATGTGGTTTTTGTCTTTGGTTCTGTTTATGTGGTGAATTACGTTTATAGACTTGTGTATGTTGAACTAGTCTTGTATCCCCAGGATGAATCCTACTTGATCATGGTGGATAAGCTTTTTGATGTACTGTTGCAATTGGCTTGCCAGTGTTTTATTGAAGATTTTTGCATCTATGTTCATCATGGATATTGGCCTGAAGTTTTCTTTTCTTGTTGAGTCTCTGCCGGGTTTTGGTATTGGGATAATGTTGGTCTCATAAAACGATTTGGGGAGGATTCCCTCTTTTTGTATTATTTGGAATAGTTTCAGAAGGAATGGTACCAGCTCCTCTTTGTACGTCTCGTAGAATTCAGCTGTGAATCCATCTAGATCTGGGCTTTTTTGGGGTGGTAGGTTCTTAATCGCTGCCTCAACTTCCATCCTTGTTATCGGTCTATTCAGGGTTTCAACTTCTTTCTGGTTTAAACTTGGGAGGAGGCAAGTGTCCAGGAATTTATCCATTTCTTCCCATCTTACCAGTTTATGTGCATAGAGTTGTTTGTAATAATCTCTCGATGATGTTTTGAATTTCTGTGGAATCTATGGTGATATTCCCTTTATCATTTTTTATTGCATCTATTTGGTTATTCTCTCTTTTCTTTTTTATTAATCTGACTAGTGGTCTGTCTATTTTGTTGACCTTTTTGAAAAACCAGCTCTTGGATTTATTAATTTTTGGAAGATTTTTTTGTGTCTCTATCTCCTTCAGTTCTGCTCTGATCTTAGTTATTTCTCATCTTCTGCTAGGTTTTGAGTTTTGTTGATCTTGCTCCTCTAGCTCTTTCCATCTTTATGATAGGGTCTCAATTTTAGATCTCTCCTTGCTTCTCATATGGGCACTTATTGCTATATATTTTCCTCTAGAGACCACTTTAAATGTGTTCCAGAGATTCTGGTATGTTGTATCTTCGTTCTTGTTGGTTTCGAAGAACATCTTTATTTCTGCCTTCATTTCATTGTTTATCAAGTCCCCACTCAAGAGCCAGTTGTTCAGTTTCCATGAAGCTGTGCAGTTTTGAGTTAGTTTCTGAATTCTGAGTTCTAACTTGATTGGACTGTGGTCTGAGAGACTGTTTGTTATGATTTCCGTTCTTTTGCATTTGCTGAGGAGTGATTTACTTCCAATAATTTGGTCAATTTTAGAGTAGGTGTGATGTGGTGCTGAGAAGAATGAATATTCTGAGGATTTGGGGTAGAGGGTTCTGTAAATGTCTATTAGGATTGCTTGGTCCAGGTCTGAGTTTAAGTCCTGAATATCCTTGTTAATGTTCTATCTCGTTGATCTGTCTAATATTGACAATGGGGTGTTAAAGTCTCCCACTGTTATTGTGTGGGAGTCTAAGTCTCTTTGTAAGTCATTAAGAACTTGCCTTATGTATCTGGGTGCTCCTGTATTCGGTGCGTATATATTTAGGATCATTAGCTCTTCTTGTTGCATTAATCCTTTTACCATTATATAATGTCCTTCTTTGTCTCTTTTGATCTTTGTTGGTTTAAAGTATATTTTATCAGAGATGAGAATTGCAACTCCTGCTTTCTTTTGCTCTCCATTTGCTTGGTAAATCTTCCTCCATCCCTTTATTTTGAGCCTTTGTGTATCCTTGCATGTGAGATGGGTTTCCTGGATACAGCACACGGATGGGTTTTGGCTTTTTACCCAATTTGCCAGTCTGTGTCTTTTGATTGGGGCATTTAGTGCATTTACATTTAGGGTTAATATTGTTATGTGTGGATTTGATCCTGCCATTTTGATTACAGCTGCTGCTTTGCCTGTTAGTCAATGCAGATTCTTCATTGTGTTGATGCTCTTTACCATTTGTTATGTTTTTGGAGTGGCTGGTACTGGTTGTTCCTTTCTATGTGTAGTGCCTCTTTCAGGAGCTCTTGTAAAGCAGGCCTGGTAGTGATGAAATCTCTGAGTACTTGCTGGTTCACAAAGGATTTTATTTTTCCTTCACT
>PVKP010020022.1:0-11204 GCA_004027715.1 Plecturocebus donacophilus | reverse complement strand
TTTCTGGCTTGTAGGGTTTCTGCTGAGAAATCTGCTGTGAGTCTGATGGGCTTCCCTTTGTGGATAACCCGACCTTTCTCCTGGTTACCCTTAGCATTTTCTCCTTCATTTCAACCCTGGTGAATCTGAAGATTATGTGCCTTGGGGTTGCTCTTCTTGGAGAATATCTTTGTGGTGTTCTCTGTATTTCCTGGACTTGAATATTGACCTGCCTTGCTAGGTTGGGGAAGTTTTCCTGGATAATATCCTGAAGAGTATTCTCCAGCTTGGATTCATTCTCTTCGTAACATTCGGGTACACCTATCAAATGTAGATTAGGTCTTCTCACATAGTCCCATATTTCTTGGAGACTGTTCATTCCCCTTTACCCTTTTTTCTCTAATCTTGCCTTCTCATTTTATTTCATTGATTTGATCTTCAACCTCTGATATCCTTTCTTCTGCTTAGTCAATTCGGCTGTTGAAAATTGTGTATGCTTTGCGAAGTTCTTGTGTTGTGTTTTTCAGCTCCATCAATTCACTTATATTCCTCTTTAAATTGTCCATTCTCGTTAGCATTTCGTCAAATCTTTTTTCGAGGTTCTTAGTTTCTTTGCATTGGGTTAGAACATGTTCCTTTAGCTCACAGAAGTTTCTTATTACCCACCTTCTGAGGTCTGATAACGTCATTTCATCACACTCTGTCTCCATCCAGCCTTGTTCCCTTGCTGGTGAGGAGTTGTGATCCCTTGTTGGAGAAGAAGTGTTCTGGTTTCAGGTGTTTTCATCCTTTTTGCACTGATTTCTTCCCATCTTTGTGTGTTTATCCTCCTGTCGTCTCTGTAGTTGCTGACTTTCAGATTGGGCCTCTGAGTGGATTTCTAGTTTGTTGATAATGAAGTTATTTCTGTTTCTTAGTTTTCCTTCTAACAGTCTGGCCCCTCTGCTGTAGGACTGCTGAGGTCCACTCCAGGATCTGCTTGCCTGGGGATCACCTGCAGCAGCTACAGAACAGTAAAGGTTGCTACCAGTTTATTCTTCTGCTATCTTTGTCACAGAAGGATACCCACCAAATGTCAGTCTGCTCTCTCCTTTATGAGGTAACTCTTTGGATATACGGGGGTCAGGGAGCTGCTTGAGGATACAGTCTGTCCTTTATAGGAGCTCAACTGCTGAGTTGTGAGCTCCATTGTTCATTCAGAGCTGCTGGGCAGGTACGCTTAAGTCTGCTGCATACAGAACCCCAGGTGTTCTGTCTCAGGGAGTTAGGGCTTTATTTATGAATTTCCGGTGTGCTGCTGCCTTTTTTTTTCTTTCAGTGCTGCCCTGCCCAGCAAGGAGGCAGCGCAGTCATTGTCTGCCTGCAGAGGCTTTGCTGAGCTGCTGTGGGCTCTGCCCAGCTGCCGTGTGAACCTCCCTGCAGTCCTGTTTATATAGGTGTAATTAAAACTGCCTCGGCAATAGTGGCTCACCTCTGTAATGGCGGGTTGCCTCGGCAACGGTGGGTTGCCTTGGCAATGGCAGGGTGCCTTCACAATGGCGGACTACCTCTGTAGTGGTGGAATGCCCCGGTAATGTCAGACGCCCCTCCCCCACAGAACTGGACCGTCCTGGGTTCAGCTGTGCCCTCTGCGAAACTCTCAACCAAGAGCATTTCCAATTGCTGTTTTAGCCAAGCCTGATCACCTGGCTCGCTCTCAGAGCCTTTTGTTTTTTAGTTGAATAGTTGACTCCCAGGTGTTCCAGTCGCCTGTTGAAAAGGCACTGGGATCTGTGTGATTTCCCTTGTGCGGACACACTGCGCAAGCTGAAACAGCAGCGCTGAGATTTGTAGCGCTTTTTTGCCCGGGAATCTCCTGGGCTGGCTCCCTGATTCAGTCTCCTTTTTAATCTGCCTTCCTGGTAGCTCCACTAGCCAGTTAAAAGGGCACACAGACCAGTGTATTTTGTACAGAGAACTGCCACACTGGGGCGCTGGCAAAGCAGCCACGCTGCCAAAACAGCTGCACTGGTGACCCGTGGGGCTGCTCCGCCTGGGAATCTCCTGGTGTGGGGGTAATAAAAATCCGTCTGGAAATGCGGTGTCCACTCACCCTCTGCACTTTCACTGGGAGCTGCAATCCTGAGCTGCTCCTAATCAGCCATCTTGGATCTCCTCCCATAGATTAGGTCTTTTCACATAATCCCATATTTCTTGGAGGCTTTGTTCGTTTCTTTTTACTCTTTTTTCTCTAATCTTGCCTTCTCATTTTATTTCATTGAGTTGATCTTCAATCTCTATATCCTTTCTTCTGCTTGATTGATTCAGCTATTGAAATTTGTGTATGCTTCGTGAAGTTCTCATGCTGTGTTTTTCAGCTCCCATAAATCATTTATGTTCTGCTCTAAGCTGATTATTCTAGTTAGCATTTTGTCTAAGCTTTTCTCAAGGTTCTTAGTTTTTTTGCATTGGGTTAGAATATGTTCCTTTAGCTCAGAGAATTTTGTTGTTACCCACCTTCTGGAGCCTGCTTCTGTCAATTTGTCATTCTCCATCCAGTTTTGTTCCCTTGCTGGTGAGGAGTTGTGATCCTTGGAGGAGGAGAGGGGTTCTGTTTTTGGGGGATTTCCTTTTTGCCCTAGTTTCTTCCCATCTTCATGGATTTATCTACCTTTGATCTTTGAAGTTGGTAACTTTCAGATGGGGTCACTGTGTGAATGTGCTTTCTGTTGATGTTGAAGCTATTTCTTTCTGCATTTTAGTTTTCCTTCTAACAGTCAGGCCCCTCCGCTGCAGGACTGCTGGAGGTCCCCTCCAGATCCTACTTGCCTGGGAATCACCTGCAGGGGCTGCAGAACAGCAAGAACTTGCTGCCTGTTCTTTCCTCTGGTAGCTTCATCCCAGAAGGTTATCCACCAGATGTCAGCCAGAGCTCTCCTGTATGAAGTGTCTTTTTGGATATACAGGGTTCAGTGAGCCACTTGAGGAGGCAGTCTGTCCCTTATCAGAGCTCAAGTGCTGTGCTGGGACTTCCATTGCTCCCTTTAGAGCTGCTGGGCAGGGACATTTAAGTCTGCTGCAGCAAAACTCACAACCACCCCTTTTCCCAATTGCTCTGTCCCAGGAAGGTGGGGCTTTATTTATAAGTCCCTGATGGGCTGCTGCCTTTTTTCAGAGATGCCCTGCCCAGCAAGGAGGGAGTCTAGTCACAGTCTGCCTGCAGAGGCACTTCTGAGCTGCATGGGCTCCATACAGCTGCTGTGTAAATTTCTTCACAATTTTGTTTATATAGATAAGATTAGAACTGCTTCAGCAATGGTGGACACCCTTCCCCCAACCAAGCTCGACTGTTCCAGGCCAAGCTCAAACTGCTGTGCTGGCTGCTAAAATCTCAGTTCAGAGGGTCTCAGTTTGCTGGTTTTTGTGGGGGTGGGACTGACCTGCTGAGCCAGCTCACTTGGCTCCCTGCCTTCAGCTCCCCTTTTTTCAGGGGAATGGGCAGCTCTGTCTTGCAGGCATTCCAGGCACCAGACAAAATGGCCACTCAGATTTGTGCTGGAAACCTGTGGTGCTTGTTAGCCCAGTGGGAATCTCCTGGTCGGTGGGCTGTAAAGACCATGGTAGAAGCACAGTATCTAAACCGGAGTGCTCGAGTGGCCAGAAAAGTCCCCAGTGGCCTCTGTGGGGTAGGAGTAGGGGGTCTTCTGGTCTGTTGCACCTCCCAGGTGAGGCAGCGCCCCACCCTGCCTCGGTTTGTCCTCCTTGGGCTATACCCAATGTCCACCCAGTCCCATTGAGATAAACCTGGTACCTCAGTTGGAAATGCAGAGATCACTCACCTTCTCCATCACTCTCTGGGAACTGTGCTCCAGAACTGTTCCTATTCAGCCATGTTGGCAGAAGTCTCTTGAGTGTGTTTTTGTAATGGCTGGTGATGGTCTTTCCTTTCCGTATTTAGTGCTTCTTTCAGGAGCTCTTGTAAGGCGGGTCTGGGGTAATGAATTCCCTCAGCTCTTGCCTGTCTGAAGAGAGATCTTATTTCTCCTTTACTTCTGAAGTTTAGTTTGGCCAAATATGAAATTCTGGGTTAGAATTTCTTCTATTTAAGAATCTTAATTATTGGTCCCCAATCTCTTTTCCTTGTAGGGGCTTCAGCTGAGAGGCCCACTGTTACTCTGATGAGCTTCTTTTTGTAGGCAACCTGGCCTATCTCTCTAGCTGCATTTAACATTTTTTCTATTATTTCAACCTTGGAGAACCAGATTATTATGGGTCTTGAAGATGATCTTCTTGTGAAGTATCTTACTGGAACTCTCTGCATTTCCTGAATTTGAATGTTGCCTCTCTGAGTTGGGAAACTTCTTATGGAAGACCCAATAGAAGAAAATATTTGAGTAGATATCCTTAATAGTGATCTATGTTTATATGTACATCCCTAGAAAGAAATTTGTGATGAAGTTTCAGATGGTTTTCATTGTTGCAGGTAACACTGATGGCAGGAAAGGACAGCAAATTTACTTCTATACATTTCTAAGAAATGCATGGTTGCTCCAATTAAAAACATAAAGGCAAAATGAACAGTTTACATCTTGTCCTATGCTCTATCTTCCTTCTATTTACTTTACAAACCCTAACGTATGGTTAACTATACCCCTTCCCTTAACAAGACCAGTTCAGTGGAGGAGGCCTATTTGGTCTTTACCTCAGAGAGAAAATTACAGATTTAAATCACAGAGGAAGTTCAGATAGATAAAAAGATAAGTGTACTCCCTGTCAGGCTCATCCATTAGTTCATCTTATCTCTGTAACAACCATACATGGTAACATTCTTTCATTTACATAGATGAGCAAACTGAGGAAGATTTAGGTAAGTGACTTGCTAATATACCCAGTTTTGATCATAGATGGTATGACCAGAAATGAGTCTAGTCTCTATGAAGCCTCAAGCATACATCAATTATTTCAGGATCTTTAGGAAAAGAACACATTATGAATAAACATTTGTTATGCCCGTACTAGGACCTTATCAGGCATCTGCACAAGTGATGGTTCCTTATGCTTCAGCATCAGGAGCTCCATGATAAGTTTGCTGAATAAGAGGGATGTCAATATGACTCCAAGTGTTTATTCCCAACAGTGAATTAGTAGTGCACAGAGGGTCATCCTTACATTTTCCTGGTGATGGCACAAGAGAATGTAAGCTTTTATTTCCTGGAATAACCAAACAAGAGGTGGATATTAGCTTGGAGAGAAAGGCATCTGAAAATGAATGTTATGTGAAAAAATGAGTAAGTAGTGGTTGGCTGCATCTCTGTCTTCTTGTTTGCTCAGGTGGCTGGTAGAGTCTGTTCGGTGGCTCATTATTAACAACAAACCAGAGGAAGGCTTAAAGGAGCTTAGAAAAACTGCACACAGGAATGGAATCAAGAATGCTGAAGATATCCTAACCATGGAGGTGAGCAGGGTGAGAGCTAGATATGGGATGTTGGGAAGACATAACTTGTCATTTATACTTGTCAGTATTCATAAGGTGAATAAGGGAAAGAAACACAGACATAGCTAGTTATGGGTTGTCTCACCTCACTATTATTCTCAAAGGGTGTCAACATTGAGTTAACATATTGAAAGAATATGCTGTTGCTGAAAGGATGGGACACAGATATTTGACTCAACAGAGACAGAGGCACAGAGTATTAACAATACAAATTTTGCATTGAATTCCCTCTAACTCTATAATAGAAAATAACCTAAACTAGTTCATTCCTTCCCAGTTATTATTCTGTTACCTCAGGGTAGTAAGGACAGAGAAAGGAAGTGTTAGTGGGCAAACAGAATAGAACATAAGGAGGTTCACTTATTTGTTCACTCTGTCATACATTCTTTCATTCAAGATCTATTTAGTGAGTGCCTATCTATGCCAGATTCCATTCTTTCTTGGAAATATGACAGTGCCAACACCAGTCCAAATCTATATTTGTGTGGAGTTTCTTTCACTTACTATAAGTTTGTAAAGCATGACTAAGTGGAAATGCCTGGGAGAAGTCTTTCTCTTTTTTTCCACTCCAGGGATTGAAGACAAATATTGCTGTTGATTATTAAGTAAGTCATGCTCCATGTCATGAACATATTTAAAATATTTGTTGAAAAAATATAGTATGCCACAAATGGTATTAGATCATGAATGACAGAGTAAATCATGGTCACAGCCTGAATGGAGCTTTTACTTTAGTATGAAAGAGGAGAGCTAATGGACATATTTAAATCTAAGTGTTGGAAACTGTAAAGGTATAGAAAGAATGTTAATGAAGACAAGAAAAATACATTTCACTTTATTTGACTGAAACAGGAGAGGACAAGGAGCTAATCAGAGAGATGGAATAAAACATCTCTTAAGACATGGTCAATGATGTATCTGATGGAACGTAGTCCCAGAAGAAAGCAGAGGTCTTTTGGAAGGAAATTTAAAATAAGAAGCCTGAAAATGCTCTTGCAAGTTAATGTTCAACTGACGATGGCAGGAAGAAATAAATATTTCCCCAAAGATTAATCCATTACAGAGATAATATCACAGGGCACCCCAATATAATGGTGAAAATATTGGCATAGCTTTTTTAAGAAAAGGAAGTGTTTAAGTTAGATGAAACTAATGTCATTTCTAGACTGCACCTATATATATCTATCTATCATAGTAATTCTTTTGGGTCAACTAAATTCTCAGGTACTATCTGTGGTTTTACATACACACCTAGAATGTGACCTACAAGGTTGGCCCAATATAGAGGATGAAAGCTACTCTTACAGAACTTCAGGGAGACTAAAAAAAACAACAGCTAAGTGTCATGAAAAACAGTGGAATCAAAAAAAAAACAATGCATTATCAAAGTGAATGGCAACTGACTGTCCCCTCAACACCCAGAGGAAGAAGGAGAGTGTTCATTAAAAGGAGAAATTGAAATTTGGTTTAGGAAGTAGATTCTATGCATTAATGGGTAACTAATGTTGTGTTAACTTGATTTTTTTTTATTTTGTAAATATTATCCATATATGTGTGGTCTTATTCCTGTTTAAACTTTCATCTGACAGATTGCCTAACACAACTGCTCTTGGCAACACTTCTAGCAAAATGCCAATCCACTTTATATCAATATCAATCCATTGATGAGTCTAGTTTTAGGGGTCAGGGAGCCCAGTACATAACACTCATCTCCTATGCCAAAATCACACATAACTGAGAGATAGTTAAAGGGTTCAGAAACATAGAGATCAAAAATTTTAGTCTTTATAATACTGTGAAAACTGGAATGGAAGTCATGACTTCACATACCTAGCCTCAACAGGATTTCTAACACTTCATCCCAGAATTAACTTCACTCAACAGTCACAGGTTTTCCCAAAAATGCAGAGCCTAATCTGATAAATATAGGATGTTGCCCAGAAGGCAGATTTGAATGCAATCTCTTTTTAAAGGTGTTCTGGTTTTTTGAGGGAGAGATCCAAGATAACCGCTTAGGAGCAGCTCAGGATTGCAGCTCCCAGTGAAAGTGCAGAGGGTGAGTGGACGCCGCATTTCCAAATGGATTTTTATTACCCACAGACCAGGAGATCCCCAGACGGAGCAGCCCCACAGGTCGCCAGTGCAGCTGTTTCGGCCGGCGCGGCTGCTTTGCACAAAATACACTGGTCTGTGTGCCGTTTTAACTGGAAAGTGGAGCTATGGGAAGGCAAATTAAAAAGGGGACTGAAGCAGGGAGCGAGCCCAGGAGATTCCCAGGCAAAAAAGCGCTACGAATCTCAGCGCCACTGTTTCAGCCTGTGCAGTGTGTCCCCACAGGGGAAAACACACAGATCCCGGTGCCTTTTCAACAGGCGACTGGAACACCTGGGAGTCGACCATTCAACTAAATAAAGGCTCTGAGACAGCGAGCCAGGTGATCAGGCTCGGCTAAAACAGCAATTGGAAACGCTCTTGGTTAAGAGTTTCGCAGCGGGCACAGTTGAACCCGGGATGGTCCAGTTCTGTGGGGGAGGGGTATCCGCCATTATGGGGCACTCCACCACTACAGAGGTAGTCCGCCATTGCGAAGGCAGCCTGCCGTTGCCGAGGCAACCCGCCATTACGGAGGCGGGCCACTATTGCCGAGGCAGTTCTAATTACACCCATATAAACAGGACTGCAGGGAAGTTCACATGGCAGCTGGGCGGAGCCCACAGGAGCTCAGCAAAGCCTCTGCAGGCAGACAGGGACTGAGCTGCCTCCTTGCTGGGCAGGGCAGCCCTGAAAAGAAAACAAAAGGCAGCAGCACACCGGAAACTCATAAATAAAGCCCTAACTCCCCGAGACAGAACACTAGGGGGGAAAAACAGGGGTATATGAGTTCTGCTGCAGCAGACTTAAACGGACCTGCCCAGCAGCTCTGAATGGACAACGGAGCTCACAACTCAGCACTTGAGCTCCTATAAAGGACAGACTGTATCCTCAAGCACCTCCCTGACCCCCATATATCCAAGGAGTCACCTCATAAAGGAGAGATCAGACTGACATTCAGCGGGCATCCTTCTGGGACACAGATAGCAGAAGAAGAAACTGGTAGCAACCTTTCCTGTTCTGCAGCTGCTGCAGGTGATCCTCAGGAAACAGGGCCTGGAATGGACCTCAGTAGTCCTACAGGAGAGAGGCCAGACTGTTAGAAGGAAAACTAAGAAACAGAAATAACTTCATCATCAACAAACTAGACGTCCACTCAGAGGCCCAATCTGAAAGTCAGCAACTACAGAGAAGACAGGAGGATAACTACACAAAGATGGGAAGAAACCAGCGCAAAAAGGATGAAAACACCCAAAACCAGAACACCTCTCCTTCAACAAGGGATCACAACTCCTCCCCAGAGAGGGAACAAGGCTGGACGGAAATGGAGTGTGATGAAATGACTGAATCAGGCTTCAGAAGGTGGGTAATGAGAAACTTCTGTGAGCTAAAGGAACATGTTCTAACCAAATGCAAAGAAACTAAGAACCTTGAAAAAAGATTTGAAGAAATGCTAACGACAATGGACAACTTAGAGAGGACTATAAGTGAATTGATGGAACTGAAAAACACAACACGAGAACTTCGCGAAGCATGGACAAGTTTGAACAGCCGAATTGACCAAGCAGAAGAAAGGATATCAGAGGTCGAAGATCAAATCAATGAAATAAAGCGAGAATGCAAGACTAGAGAAAAAAGAGTAAAGGGAAATGAACAAAGTCTCCAAGAAATATGGGACTATGTGAAAACACCAAATCTACATTTGATAGGTGTACCTGAATGTGACGAAGAGAATGAATACAGCTGGAAAATACTCTTCAGGATATCATCCAGGAAAACTTCCCCAACCTTGCAACGCAGGCCAATATTCAAGTTCAGGAAATACAGAGAACACCACAAAGATATTCCTTAAGAGGAGCAAACCCAAGGCACATAATTGTCAGATTCACCAGGGTTGAAATGAAAGAGAAAATGCTAAGAGCAGCCAGAGAGAAGGGTCGTGTTACCCACAAAGGGAAGCCCATCAGACTCACAGCAGATCTCTCAGTGGAAACCCTACAAGCCAGAAGAGAGTGGGGGCCAACATTCAACATCCTTAAAGAAAAGAATTTTCAACCCAGAATTTCATATCCAGCCAAACTGAGCTTCAAAAGTGAAGGAAAAATAAAATCCTTTGTGAACCAGAAAATACTCAGAGATTTCATCACTACCAGGCCTGCTTTGCAAGAGTTCCTGAAAGAGGCACTACACATAGAAAGGAACAACCAGTACCAGCCACTCCAAAAACATAACAAATGGTAAAGAGCAGCAACACAATGAAAAATCGGCATCGACTAACACGCAAAGCAGCCAGTTAGCATCAAAATGGCAGGATCAACTTCATACATAACAATATTAATTCTAAATGTAAATGGACTAAATGCCCCAATCAAAAGACACAGACTGGCAAATTAGATAAGAAGCCAAAACCCATCGGTGTGCTGTATCCAGGAAACCCATCTCACATGCAAGGATACACAAAGGCTCAAAATAAAGGGATAGAGGAAGATTTACCAAGCAAATGGAGAGCAAAAGAAAGCAGGAGTTGCAATTCTCGTCTCTGATTAAATAGACTTTAAACCAACAAAGATCAAAAGAGACAAAGAAGAACATTATATAATGGTAAAAGGATCAATGCAACAAGAAGAACTAACGATTCTAAATATATATGCACCCAATACAGGAGCACCCAGATACATAAGGCAAGTTCTTAATGACTTACAAAGAGACTTAGACTCCCACACAATAACAGTGGGAGACATTAACACCCCATTGTCAACATTAGACAGATCAACCAGACAGAAAATTAACAAGGATATTCAGGACTTAAACTCAGACCTGGAACAAGCAAACCTAATAGACATCTACAGAACTCTCCACACCAAATCCTCAGAATATTCTTTCTTCTCAGCACCACATCACACCTACTCTAAAATTGACCACATAATCGGAAGTAAATCATTCCTCAGCAAATGCAAAAGAACGGAAATCATAACAAACAGTCTCTCAGACCACAGTGCAATCAAGTTAGAACTCAGAATTCAGAAACTAACTTAGAACCACACAGCTTCATGGAAGCTGAACAACTGGCTCTTGAATGTGGACTGGATAAACAATGAAAGAAAGGCAGAAATAAAGATGTTCTTCGAAACCAACGAGAATGAAGACACAACATACCAGAATCTCTGGGACACATTTAAAGCAGTTTCTAGAGGAAAATATATAGCAATAAGAGCCCACATGAGACACAAGGAGAAATCTAAAATTGACACTCCATCATCAAAATTGAAAGAACTACAGGAGCAAGATCAAAAAAACTCAAAACCTAGCAGAAGACAAGAAATAACTAAGATCAGAGCAGAACTGAAGGAGATAAAGATACAAAAAACCCTTCAAAAAATCAATAAATCCAAGAGCTGGTTTTTCTAAAAGATCAACAAAATAGACAGACCACCAGTCAGATTAATAAAAAAGAAAAGAGAAAATAACCAAATAGATGCAATAAAAAACGATAAAGGGGATATCACCACAGATTCCACAGAAATTCAAACCATCATCAGAGATTATTACAAACAACTCTATGCACATAAACTGGTAAACCTGGAAGAAATGGATAAATTTCTGGACACTTGCCTCCTCCCAAGTCTAAACCAGGAAGAAGTTGAAACCCTGAATAGACCAA
>PVKP010020021.1:0-41398 GCA_004027715.1 Plecturocebus donacophilus | reverse complement strand
TTTATATTCCTCTCTAAATTGTCCATTCTCGTTAGCATTTCATCAAACCTTTTTTCAAAGTTGTTAGTTTCTTTTCATTGGGATAGAACATATTCTTTTAGCTCACAGAAGTTTCTTATTATCCACCTTCAGAAGCCTGATTCCATTAATTCTTCACACTCGTTTTCCATCAGGCTTTGTTTCATTACTGTTGAGGAACTAGCATCCTCTGTAGAAGGAGAGACATTCTGATTTTGAGTGTTCTCAGTTTTTTTACGGTGGCTTCTTGGCATCTTTATGGTTTTATCCATCTGTCATCTTTGTAATTATCAACTTTCAAATTAGATCTCTGAGTGGACGTCCAGCTTGTTAATTCCCAGCTCTGGAATCTATGTAATTTTCACTGTGGTGACCTGCAACACTAGCTAAAACAGTAGCGTTGAAATCCGTGGTGCTTTTCTGCCTGGGGGTCTCCAGTCTGGCTTCCCTCTTCAGTTCCTTTTTCAATCAGCTGGATGGACTGCTCTGACTTCCCAGAGCTCCAAACATCATTCAAAAGGAGACCCAGTCCCGTTTACTCCGCACCAAGAGCTGCTGGGCCGAGGCGCCAGCAAAACAGCCAAAAGGGTCGCACTGGCAACACGTGGGGCTCCTCCGCTGGGAATTTCCTGGTCCGTGGGCAGCAAAAATTTGTCTTTAAGTGTGGCAACCACTCACTCTCTGCGCTTTCACTGGGAGCTGCAATCCTGAGCTGCTAGTGATCGACCATCTTGGATCTCTCTCTATATATTTGCATTTCTTAGGTTATAAACAATTTTGGACTTTATCATGGTAACTTATGAATTACTCTTTGTATCTTTTTTAAGTTTTAATAGAGTCATTGCCTTTTGTTCACTGATATCATGAAGATTTTCAAATAATAAAAGCACTGATCATTTTCTTCTCATGTCATAAATATTCTCCCGTTTTTAATTTGCCCTTTACTAACACTGATAATTTTTTAATGATCTTCAAACTTAGTTTATCAATTTCTAGCATCTCAGAGGCTCATGTCAAGAAATCTCAAGTTTAAAAAGTCTTCCTTTTACTGCTTGTTTTCTTGTTGTGTTTCTTGTATGTTCTTTTGAATTCACTTCTTTTAAAAAATACAATTAATTTCTGTGGATTGATACAAAATATTTGGAAAAATTATAATACATAATTTTGAACATAATATAGATGTTGACGGAATAGTGAAGTTAGGTAGTACTCGCTCACACATGAGCAGTGTTGATAGATCACATTACGCCAACTCAGAAGCAGGCATCTTTACCTACCATGTGCACTTAATTCCTGATTATGCCCATTTCTTCCAAAGGCTAATTAAAGTGTTAATAACATCAGAGACGTGAACACAAAATCTATGGGTGAAACTGAGGTAGAAGGCAGGAGTTGACACAGGAGTCAGTGTGACATTGTAAAAAGCCCCATAAACCCGCATACCTCAACCATACCTCGGCCTTCTGTTGAAACTGCTCTCTATAACCCAAATGTGAATAAGTAATTAAGGACTGTAATTTCCACCCTACCCAGACAATGTGTAAACAAATGCTAATCTTGACTTTTGTGAGCCACTTAACTAACAATCAGAATGTCAAAAGTCCCCTGGCCCTCAGAATGTCTGGAGCCCCTCACCCTCATCTCCGCCCAGGAGGTGATTTACAGAATCTACTAGCCCTTGGCATGTCTGAAGCCCCTCACCCCTACCCCCGCCCCTCACCCCCACTCCCGAGGTGGTTTTATGGGTATAAAAGGTCTTGACACCCTCCTTTCGGTGCCATGGGTTGGAGAGAAGTGAGTCCTCCGTGGCCACCAGCAATAAAGACCCTGCAGTTGGCATACTTTTGTCTTGGTGTTGACTTTCTATGCTAGCTCCATTATAACATCAGGACTCGACTCCAGAGGTGGGGCTCAGACACCAAACCAAATTGAGAGCTAGCTGAGACAGGAGCAGCTTTCCACAGGACACCCCATCCATGCGCCATGTCAGTTTCCCATTGCCATGGCAATATCCAGATTTTACCACCTCTTCATGGCAATGGCCTGATGACCAGAAGTTGCCACCCTTTTCTGTAGATTTCCACATAATCTGGCCTTTAATTTGCATGTAATTAAAAGTGGGTGTAAATATGACTGCAGAACTGCCTTTGAGCTGCTGCTCTGGGCACACTGCCCATGGGGTAGCCCCACTTCACAGGAGCAGGACCTCTGGGGCTGCTGCTGTACACTGCCGCTTCAGTAAAAGAGGCTAACACCCCCGGCTAATCCTGGTTTTCTTTCCAGGCAAAGCTAAAAGTCCTCCAGGCTAAGCCTCAATTTTGTTGCTTGCCTATCCTGCATCAAAATCCAGCTGAGGACAACAGCACATTTACATTTCAAAGAGATTTCCATAGGCTGGATCACAAAACAATAATAAGATGACTTTCTGACTCACCTCCAGTGAAACTGCATGATAATAGGCACCTACTGTGTGCACATTCCAAAATTAGGTATGATATTCCACAGATAAACTTCCAAAGGGGTCCCAGAAACCCATTTTGTACATTCTCAGCCCTCACTATACTAAGGATGCATAAAGGAAAAAATAAGCAATTAGAAGGAGCATTTATTTAAAGAAAACATCCCCTCTGCTTCTTCTTCAGTGTCCCTCAGCAAGGACTGCCTCCTGTAAACATTTATGAACAAAGGTTTCAAGGAATCCTTTGCAGAGATCAGTATGCATCCCTGGAATCTTACCTATCTGACAGTGTCATGGGGCAGTGGGTGTGTCAGGATTTCCTGCTCCAAGTGACAGAGAACTTGGATTTTCCCTAGATCTTCTCTACGTAAGATATTTAGAATGGAAAGATGACCTCCACGGATGCATGGACCACAAAAGGCTGAGGCACAAATGACTGGATCAAGAATGCTGAAGGCAAAAGCTTCTCAGTTGTGGGTGGCAAGATCCTTGCAAATGAGCAAAGAGAATGAGTCAGTAGATTATGTGTCAAATCTAGACAGAGGCCCCTTCGGGTGATAACCATGTCCATGGAGTTTTTAGGACAGGATTAGTTTCCTGCCTGTTCTCCACTTTTTTTCTCTTCTACACTCCTAATTTTAGAGGAATCAGAAAACATAGTTCTTAAATAGGGCGGGGGAAATCAGACCACACAATCCTTCCCTAACAATAAAATTCCTGTCTTCTAGCAAGCTTAAACCAGTAGAGTTCATCTCAAATGAATTTAGGATGTTTTCTTCCTTCACTTGGATTAAACATTTTAATGGTGGAACTGAGGCTATTTGTGGATGGATAAAAATGATTGAAAAACTGTCTATCACCAAAGAGTGAACTGAAAATGTATTGCATCTGTGTTCTACTTCATTAACACGTAGGAGAAGAACTTGTCTCTCAGAGTGGGTTTGAAAGCTCAGTGGGGACAGAAAAAGAACAATCATTTTCTGATCTACTGCAGATCCTTTTTTTTCCCAATATGATGAATATAATTATAACCATGGACTCAAATCAATGAGAATATATTCACAAGAAAAGATTTTAAGAACGACTATCCCATCAGATACCTCGTTCAGTAAAAATTGCAGGAAACTGGATTGTGGTTCATGAGTGTTGATTTAGGGATAATCATTGAACTGTTTAGTTATGATTTGTGTACTTTCTGTTCATAATTTAATCCAAAAGACTTTTTAAAAATTATCTGGTTTGACAAGTCTATTTGAAAATGACTTTATAAATTGCCCCTTGGAAAGAGCTGCAGGGTCCTACCTGACCACAAGTGTATTGCACCCAGTGAAAGCTAAAACAGCTCTAAGCTCCCTGTGTTTGCGAGTGACACTCAGATGCAGGGGCAGCTAAGAGCCCTTCACAGTTATCATATTCCTCATGCTTAAAAATGCCTAAAAGTCTCACAATAGATTTACACATTGAAAAGGGGCTTCTATCGGCCAGGCACGCTGGCTCACACCTGTAATCCCAGCACTTTGGGAAGCCGAGATAGGCAGATCATGAGGTCAGGAGTTTACAACCAACCTGGCCAAGATGGTGAAACCCAGTCTCTACTAAAAATACAAAAATTACCTGGGTGTGGTGGTGGGTGCCTGCAATCACAGCTACTTGGAGGGCTGAGGCAGAGAATTGCTTGAACCCAGGAGAAGGAGGTTGCAGTGAGCTGAGATTGCACCCTTGCACTCCAGCCTGGGTGACAGAGGGAGATTCCATCTCAAACAAAAGGGGTAGGGGCTTCTATTACTGTAAGGTGCATGATATGCTCTGGTCAAGGAATAGTAAGGAATAGGCCGAGGTGAATAGCCAGGCCTGCATGACTCAGAGAGTTTGGCATATGGGAACAACCTGTTTGCATAAGTTCACGCTTGACTTGGAGCCACTATTATCTGTCGTGGCTGTGCACAGGGCTTGGCTCAGCTCAACATAGCTTGACGTAGCGTGTACACTGGCACTCAGAGAAAGAAAGAACCGGAGCTGTCTGTCTTGCAGACGGACAGAGGGGAACCAGGGAATGGCTCGGCCTGGCATGGCACAGCACAGCTCGCGCTCATGCCCAAGCAAAGAGTTAAGCTGCTGCCCTGAAGGCAGAGGAGAGCCTGCTGCACAGCCGCATGTGGGAGCCACTGGCTTAAGTAGCCAAGACAGGGTAGACAGTGTGAAGGCCAGTGTGAGAAAGCTGTTGATGAGATCTGATGTAGGATAAAACCATATTCACCTGCATACAGCCTCCCTCTCTCCTTCCCAGTGTTCTTCCTGCCCATGCACCCACTCCCTCTGGACCACAGCATGGGCTGGACCTGGACCCCGGGATCTAAAAATCAGCAAAAAAAAGTTAAAAAAAAAAAACTTAACAGTTTCCAGTTAGGAACATTGCAAGCATCTTTCCCAAATCATACCTGTTCCATCAGCATTTAAATGCCAAGAAAATCCGCAGCCGTCAAAGTGAAAGCACCTTCTCTCTGATCTGGACCACTTCTCTGTCTGTTTCTCTTGCCCCTTCTCTGGGCAAATCACACTTCACTAAGTGAAGCAGGAGTCCAGCCTTCTAGCAAAGTCTGTAGCTATAGTCAAGGAACAATATAGTCCCAGGGAACAGCTGGGAAAAGAAAAAGGGAAGAGACTCCCTGAAAGGAAATCCGCTGGCCCTTGACTCAGTCCGTCTCTCAGGCTAACTGGGAGCTACTGGATACAGTCATCAGGAAGGTGATGTGAAACATGCAGCAGGTGAAAGAGAAGATGAACGCAGAGCACCTGAGCTGGTGGTGGAGCCTCGGATTTGCTGGAAGGGAGAGTCTTGGAAGAAAAAGTGGGCTTCGATGGAATGTTGTTCTAACAGAAGTAGGGCTCACCTTGGTGTACGTTGTAAATTTTTAGAGAAACCTGAATTTTAAAGCAGTCTGGATTTTTTTTTATTTGTATAATCTTATTGGGTACAAGCGCAATTTTGTTTCATGCTTAGATTGTGTAATGTTTAAATCAGGGCTTTTGGTGTAATAACTATTACATCATTCATCATGTACCCTCTCTTGCCTCCTCACTTTTCTGAGTCTTCATTTTCTATGATTCCACTCTCTGTGTCCACATCTACATAATTTTTTAGCTCTAGTTTAGGAGTGAGAACATGCGATATTTACCTTTCTGTGTCTGACTTGTCTCACTTAAGATAATGGCCTCTAGTTCCATCATGTTGCTGTAAAATATAGGATTTCATTTATTCTTATGATGAATAGTATTTGCTGTATATATATATATATCATTTACATTTCCTTTTTTTCAGATTTTTTTTTGAGATGGGGTCTTGCTCTGTAACCCAGGCTGGGGTGTGGTAGGTGATCACAGCTCACTGCAGCCTTAACTTCCCAGGCTCAAACGACCCTCCCTCCCCACCCCCCAACTAGATGGGACCACAGGCACATACCACCATGCCCAGCTAATGTTTTTTTTGTAGAGACAGGTTTCCCTGTGTTGACCAGGCTGGTCCCAAACTCCTAGACTCAAGCAGTCCTCCTGCCTTGGCTTCCCAAAGAGCAGGGATAACAGGCGTAGGCCACTGTGCTCAGCAACCATTTATACTTCTTGATGTTTAAATGTTGTCACCTATTTAAAGAACTATTTGGTCTAATGTGTGTGGGCCACCCTCTCATCTATAGGTCAAATGTAGCCATGAGTGCCCAAGTTTTCATCTCACAATGCTGAGACTTCATTCAGTTGACCTAGAAAAGCCTGAATTCAGCATACAAAAGTAATTTGTGCCAAAGTAGAATGTATAAAAGCATAAGATGTAGGGGTAGCAGAGGTTCCAGATGAGTCCTCCCCTACCTGCCTGCCAAATGATGTCGTATGCCAGCAGCTCTCAAAGTATAGGCTAGAGGCTCCTGAGAGTCACAGAGACCCTTTTATGGTATATTTATTTCTATTTCTAAATTTTCTGTTGATGTCAAACAAATTACTACAATCTTTCAGCTTAAAACAGCATAACTTTATGGTATCACAGTTTCCATGGGTCAGGAGTCCAGGTAAAATGTGAAGAATCCCTGTCCTGGGTCTCCCAAGGTCACCATCAACATGCTGGCAGGTTTACTACTGGGTATTCCAGGGGAAAACTATGTAGAGCTTCATTCATGTTGTTTGCAGAATTCAGCTGAGTGTTGGTTCAGGGCTGTTTTCCACTTCTAGTCAGTTCTAGCATCTTCTAGTTGCTGCCTATTTTCCTGGGCTATGACCTCCTCCATGTCCAAAGCCAGCCACAGTGGGTCGAGTACTTGTGCTTCAAACTCGTCGAGTTCCTGTCCACAGCTCCTGGGATGAGGTCAGACACATCCAGAGCATTTGCTCTTTTCACCGTCCCCATAACACAGTCCAGGAAGTGAAATCTCAGCATGTTCATAGGTCCTAAGGACTCAACTGTGGAACCAGGGGCACTGTCCATAGAAAATCCACCTATGCACAAGGCTATGCATTAAGGCTAATTTTGTAGTAATGATAAGTCATCACCTTTTTATTAACACTGTGTAAGACTGTGTTGCCATTTGCTCTCAGAAGCAGTCACAGTGAATGTGCCTGTCCCTTAGAAGCAAGAATCAAGGCAGTAACACCAAACTGAACTCAGGGAATTATCCATGGCCACAACCCAATATTCAAGAAAATGCTAAAGAATGTCTTTGATAAAGAGGCAAAGTGTATTAATTTGTTAAATCTCAATGCTTACATCCCATCTTGTAATACTGATAAATGAAATGAGAAGTATGCCTAAAGCATTTGTCTCAAGGTAAAGCACTTACAGAACAGTTCGAGAGGGAAATTGAACTAGCTGCTTTTTCATGAATACTTAACAGAGTGACCCAGTGGCTTACTGCAAGTATTAATATTTGATTATTTAACTTCCATTTTGTTTAATTAGTTTAAAGTTCTTATCAAAGGAAAATAACCAATAGTATTTACTGCCAATGATAAAATTTGAGCTTTCAAGTTTAATTTAGTATTTTGGAAAAGAAGCACCAATCTACATCAGCTTAAATACGTCTCAATATTTCAGAGATTTCATAGGACATGTGGTGATATTTAACAAATGTGATTTTAAAAAATATTCTACGAATAAAATATACCATGCTTTAAATATTTGTAGACCTCACTAAATCATTATTTTCCACATGACCAAAATTATGCATAAGTAAAGATCTATTGAAAGCTCTAAGATAGAATAAAATAAGAACAATATATGAAAAGCTTGTTGATACTGGTATATATTCTACATTGCAATTCAACTTTGAGAAATTATAATTTGCTGAGTTTTGGTGTAATATTAAAGAAGAATAGCCACAATTATCTAGACAAGCTACATATACTTCTCCTCTTCCAGATACCTATCCATGTGAGACCAAATTTTCCTTGTAAATTTCAACTAAAACTACATATTTCAGTGGAAGAAATGCAAAAGCAGATGAAAATCCATCTGTCTTCTATTACAGCAGCTATTAATAGATTTCAAATGGAAAACAATGCCACTTCTCTAACTGCTACTTTCTTTTTAAAAAGTAGACATTTTTCATAAAATAAGTTGATGTTAACAAGTAGCTATTATTGCTATTTTAAAATATAATAATAAATACATATTTCACATTTATTTTTAAATTTTGAATGTGATATTTATTAAGAAATCTATTCCTCAAAAACAGACACTTCTTGATGTTCTAAGTAACTTTTAAGACTAAAATATTTCAAAAGTGGTACCCGAAACTCATTGGACCTCTCACACTAACTTCATAACCAATAAGCTAGTCTCTTTTCCTGGAATTCTTCTCAACAAACTCCCCTCAGCTCCTTCCAAATAGCCAACTATTTGTAGATAGTCAAGACTCAACTTTCACATTTTCTTCTGCAGAAAGCCTCCTGCGATGGCTAATATTGAGTGTTAACTTGATTCAGTTGAAAGGATGCAAAGTATTGTTCCAGGATATGTCTGTGAGGGTGTTGTCAAAGGAGATGAACATTTGAGTCAGTGGACTGGGAAAGTCAGATCCACCCTCAGTCTGGGTGGACACCACCCCTTCAGCTGCTAGCGTGGCCAGAAAAAGGGGACAGAAGAAAGTGGAATGAGCACACTTGCTGAGTCTCCCAGCCTTCATCTTTCTCCCGTGCTGGACGCTCCCTGCCTTGGAACATCAGACTCCAAGTTCTTCAGCTTTTGGACTCTTGGACCTACACCAGTGGTTTGCCAGGGCTCTCAGGCTCTTGGGCCCACAGACTGAAGGCTGCACTGTTGGCTTCCCTACGTTTGAGGTTTGGGACTCAGGCTGGCTTCCTTGCTCCTCAGCTGGCAGACGGCCTGTTGTGGAATTTCACCTTATGATCACGTGAGTCAATTCTCAATCAATTTCCCTTCACGTGTACATCTGTCCTATTAGTTCTGCTCCTCTAGAGAACCATGACTAATACACCTCCTCACATTGTTCTTTCTCCAAACAGCAAAAGGCATTTCTCTTCTCTGTTTTTTTTAAGCATATTATTTGTAAGTTAAATCATAGTACTTATCATAACGTGCTTTAATTATTGTCGTGTTTGACTATCTACTCCTCAGGACTGAAAAATATCTGGTGGTATGGCCTGATTTGCTTCAGGTAAAGGAATTAGAATTTTTCTACCCCTATACCATTGATGTCTAGCACTGTCCTCTCCCTCCATGTGGCACGTACTTAAAACATGGCATAAAAGTACAAATCTGATTTTTGTAGAAATTCCTAATAGTTTGAAAACGCTGACCTGTATGTTATCATACTCAAAATACATTTCTCTCATCACAGCTCTCATTCTCAGGGGAGTGTGATGATATCACGATATATTTCCAATGTTATCTGTGGCAGTAAAGATGTGTCAAAGAGACCCACTGTTTGAATTCTTATGCCCAATGAATTGTTACCAATTTTCTGTAGTTTTGTATGATAAGCACTCTTACATTTTATTATCTCCACGATGGTCCTCATCAGCCTCATGCTGCAGGCCCAGTTCCGCAGTGAAACATTTAAGATCCCATTTCTTTGGCCTTTGTTTATCTTCATCTGTAGTTTATTTTATTTTAATTTTTTGCCTTGCCATAGATCATCAGAGGCTAAGATACTGGAAAAGTGACTTTAATTCCTTAATAAACAAATTATTTTTTATAGGATCTATTGCAGTGACATTAAGCGTCCACTGTATTGACAGCCACTGAGAAACTGCCATCTCGACGAATTTGTTCTTCACCGAGTACTTTCAAAAATGTCACTCCTGACAGCATACACAGCAGCTATTTCAGTAGAACAGACACATATTGTTTGGAGCACAGTGGTAGCCTCGGCTTTGAGACCTGTCATTATTTAGGGTTCTGCCTCTTGGATGACTGCCTTTCTGGACAAAAATGAAACATCCCTTCTTACAGTGCTGCCTGGCACACTGATGCAGGCCTGCTGTGATAGCTCTGTCTGAAGATGTGGTTTCATAGGTTACATGCAATTTTTTTTCAATGCATGCTCCTGAGGTGACCCCTCCTTCATCTGATGACAAACAGGAGTGGCTCAAATGTCATGTTGTCAATCATCTTGTGGACATGTCTGTGTCAGGATGCCTCATGGCTTCAGGACCTTCCCACTATTGATCTTCTCTTGCCATTTGCTGTTAAGCTTCATATGTAAGGGACTCTGGGAAAACTACTTAAGAGGCTAAAAGTCACATCAAGACAGATCCAAGTCTTGAAGTCAAAAATGGTTCAAAAGACCACTTATCACTTATCTTTAATAACTGTACTTAGATAGTCCGTCTAAGCCTAGTTTATCAAGACTGTTGGATGTAGGAGTTCCCTTAATGTATGTTTTCCATTCCTTATGTCTTTTGTGAGTCATGTGAAGGAAGAAGTAAGAGCATAATTTTGTAGCTGCTTTAAAACCATAGTATCAGAGAACTTCAGTTTTGGAAAAGGTACATCATTGACTTCAATCTCCCACTCCCACTATGAGAAAATAGAGAGAGACAATGAGAGAGAGAGAGGAAGTGTACCACGGAAAAAATAAACATAACAGCTGCAAGATTCTCCATGCATTAGTTTGATTTGCCATTTGCACTCTTAATGAAAAATTTATGATTTTTGCATTATTGTCCAAAAAATGTAATTATGCCATATTTCATATTTTATGTAGTAAATGATCTAAGTTTTATGAAATATTTATAGTTTCTTCCAGATATCTTTCTATTACCTTTTGGATATTTATACTATCTATTCATGTCTTTTGGGTTGCATGTGATTTTCTTTCTCCCTTTCAGTCTGTACTGAATATGTGATTGTGTGTGTGTGCGAGACAGGTTGCATAGGGTTGAGAATCTGACGTATAGTTGCATTCTCGTCTATAAGAGGCAGCTTACTTGTTTAAACAGTCTCTGCATTTTCATCTGTAAAATGGAGCTGTAATATCAACATTTCCCTCCCAGAAGCCTAACACTGCCTTTAAAAAATATAAATTCTGGCCGGGCACAGTGGCTCAAGCCTGTAATCCCAGCACTTTGGGAGGCTGAGGCGGGCGGATCACGAGGTCAAGAGATCGAGACCATACTGGTCAACATGGTGAAACTCCATCTCTACTAAAAATACAAAAAAAAAAAAAAAAATTAGCTGGTCATGCACCTGTAGTCCCAGCTACCTGGGAGGCTGAGGCAGGAGAATTGCTTGAACCCTGGAGGCGGAGGTTGCAGTGAGCAGAGATCATGTCACTGCACTCCAGCCTGGAGCCTGGTGACAGAGCAAGATTCTGTCTCAAAAAAAAAAATACAAATTCTATAAAAATTTGGATTAAATTGTATATATGTATATATAGCCATCTATAATAATATTTATAACAAATTTAAGAAATTTGTACTAGCTCCAAATCTATGCCCCTGCACTTACCACTTGGCTCCAAAGGTACCCATACAATGTGATGTAAACTCTGGGACTTCGTACTATGTTTTAATGTTATTTCTAGAAAATTCTATTTTTCTTTTAATAGGCTACAATGTAAACCCTTAATGTACTCAACAGTTTATATGAAAATAACTAGTGAGGTAGAAAATTGCCTTTTTATAACTCTGAGAATGATGATTCTGCAAATCCGTAAACCAATGGGAATATTATAAATAAGAAAATCCAAGAGATAGTTTTAGTATATTTGAATATATGCAAATCTAAGGAATAGTAATTTTAATTTCCTAATAAAATTCCCAAACTACAGAATTTCTTCTTTCTTCGTCAGTAAAATATATTCAAAAATCATGTTTTTGAGAACGACATATAAATGTTAATTAAAAATTAAAATTTCAAAAATGACCTTGTTAAACCATCTGAAACACCTCTTATAATTACCTATCATAACAAAAGCTCATTAGTGTCCACAGTATGTTACTATCAAAAATGCAATTTAAATAACTTTGTTACATGAATATTTAAACAAAAACTTCTTCAACTCTAAGTTGATGGTGGGAAAATAGTTCACATAGCTTGGTTATGAACTATTCCTTAAAAACTATGGACTTCAAACTTTTCTACTCTGATAGACTCTGATACAGCAACAGAGAAATACACACCCCACTTCTGTCTTTGATCATTTTAGCTTCTCTTCTCTAATTTTCTCTTGAGCAAGAAAAATAAGAGGAAATGACTCATGTATCTTTAGAAGATGTGAGAACAAACAAACATACAAAACAACACATGATAGATGTGAATTCTAGAAGTGGTGGGAATGGGTTATGATCAGTCAGGTTCTGATTCTTCTAGGCCTCATGGCCCTTTAAACACAGGGAAATGCTGGAATTTAGCTGTTTGATTCTGGATCGTGGAGTGACTTTGGTGTTAGCCAGAGCTAATGTGAACAAAAGAAAGAATGTAGGAAAAGTAAGAACACTGAGTGGACCAAGGGAAACAACAGAGAGATAAAGGCAGGAGGGCATTTCTGAGTCCTGGGTCAAAGCAGGAATCCCTTTTCTATATTCCATGTCCTAGAGCCTTGATATGGAGGTCCACAGTTGTGAATCATTTGCGTTTGCCATTGTGACTATGCATCGGGAGAAAGTGGACAGTTTGCCTACAGGGCCACCAGCGCTTGTCTAGCATCTTCAGGTTTGAATGCATACAGGTTTAAGTGGCATTAGTATATAAGAATAGTGAAGTGTTAAAGATATCTTTGAAATTAGAATCCAAGTGGAATAATATTTTTGGCTTTACTTGCTCTCTCTCTGTCTCTCTCTCTCTCTCTCTCTCTCTCTATATATATATATATATATATATATACAGACATACACATACACATATATATAGATACATACACATATGTATCTATATATACAGAGAGTTGTCTTTACCTGATATATATATGTATGCATATATATATGCGTGTGTATATATATATATATATACACACACACACACACACACACACATACACATATATATATACACACACACACAAAACCCATCTCACTGATTGTTTACTTGTACTTCAGGATCCTTCAGATCAAATGTCACCTGATTCACTCACCCTCTCATTCACTCACTCAGTCATTCACTCATTTACTCAGCCTACAAATGAGTAACCTGAAGTACTTGTGTCTTAGCCTGTGCAGGCTGCTACAGAAGGACATTACAGACTGGGAATTTTATAAACAGAAAACATTTATTGCTCACAGTTCTGAATTCTGCAAGTCCAACATCAAGACAGCAACAGACACTGTGTCTGATGAGGGCTTATTTCTCGTAGAAAGTGCCTTCTTGCTGCGTCTTCACTTGGTACCGATATGTTCCCTTTTTTTTTGTAAGGGCAGAAAGCCCTTCACCTTCATGAGCTAATCACCTTTCAAAGTCCTTACCTCTTAATACTATCACCTTCGGGGATAGGTATCAACACATGAATGTGGGGAGGGGGACACAGACATTCACACCATAGCAAGTAGCTAGTGTAAAAGTTGTTAGAGTCACAAAGTCACTTGTGTTAAAACTCTGACTAATGGAGCTAGGGAAGGCTGTGATGGAGGGTTCTCATTCATGTATGCCTGATAATAAGAACTCTGCAAAAGGTTCTGCAAAAACCACAGGCTTGCACAAAGTTCACTGCAACCTTATACAAAATATACATCTGGAAGGACACCTGCCCAGCAACTTCCTGTCCAGCCTCAGACTGGTGCTACCCTCGGTATGGATCCTTGCACCCAAGGATAATTATCCCAAAACAATTTTGTAATTCTCCTCTTGTTTCCTTTTTAAACCCTCATCTCCCTTTGCCTCCCTGAAGATGCCCATTGTATTCCCATTGCGATGCTTACTCTGGAATACATACCATTTTCTTATCAAGAGCCTCTTTCTCTCTCTGTTGCTTAGGTTTTTCACTAGGAATTCTAATAAGAAAATATATAGCCCTTTTTTTAAGGACATAAAAACAACTAGAGAAGACAGACAAGTAAATAATTAAAACAGTCCAATATGACATTTGTTGCAAGAGTAGAGTGTTCATGGATGCAATGAGAATACTCAGGCTAGACAATCACACAGTGAAATATTACTGGTCACTTTCCCCCGTGACGCTCAACACCATGCCCTGTTTCCCCACGTCCTGCCCATGCCTCCAGGGAAGCATTTGCTGTGTGGTCTTTTAATCATCCATAGGACTGTCTCATTCAATGGACGATTAACCTCGAGAACACAAACTAATTTTGGCCATCTTTTTATTGTCTTTACACTGAGCACTGCTCCTAAAACACATTTGGTAAATGAATTAATAAAGCAAAGGACATTAGCTGGCCTCAGCTCCTCCAGTTAATCTCCTATACCTCTTTAAAGCATTGTTCTTTGAATTTTCCCTTCTCAAAATTACTATACCTTTGACAAATGTGAAGTGCAATGCGTAGCACAAAACCCTTCATACTATAGGCAAAATTAATGTACCTGGGCACCATTCATAATTTCAACTCAGCAGAACACTGGAATCATTTCCAAAGAAACTGTTTGATCATAGTCCCTATTGCCTCTAAATTGGGAGAGCTGGAATTAGGATAGAATTTAGCATATGATGCAAACACATGCAGCCATGAAACATCTTTCTCTCTCATCACTAAGTCACTGCTGCTAAATTTATCAACCTGCTGCTCTAAGTCTGCCATCAAGCAAAAAAAGTAAAAAGGCAAAGCACCACCCTACAATACTTTCCAGTTTCCACTGGAAATAAATATCATAGATTTATGGCTTATAACAACACAAAGGTATCATTATACAGTTCTGCACATCCAGAGTTCAAATAGGTCTCAGCATGGCTGCATGCCTTTCTAGTGGCTCTAGGAGCCCCTGCATTCTCTTGCCTTTTCCAGCTCTAGCAGCTGTCAGCATTCCTTGGCTTGTGGCCCCCTTCCATCCTCAAAGCCATCTGCAATGGCTGCTTGAATCTTTCTCAAGCTGTACCATTCTGAAACTTAACTGTTCTGCCTCTGTCTTTCACTAATAAAGACCTTTGTGACTAGATAAGGACTGTCTAGACAATCCAGATGGTCTCCCATCTCGTGATATCTGATTAGCAAATTTAATTCCCTATGCAATTTTAATTTACTTTTGCTATACTCTTGCAGAATATTCAGGAGACCAGAGAGATCAATGGATGAAACAGGAGGATTTTATTAAGGTGGCCACTGGTTCAGTGGATTAGCATCTCAAGGCCCAGCCAAGGAGAAAAAAAGTGGGATACTTTTTATACATCCAGGATGATGTATCAACTAACAGGTTTAAAGAAGCCAGAACAAAGAACAGTTAATTAATTTGTAATATGTCTATGTCTTGTGATGCAGGTTACATTTGAAAAATAACATTTTGGGAAACATATTATACATTCTTTGGGTGTTATCTTGCCCTGTGACCTTGCAGCTGGTCTACGAGAGAAACAGGAGCCTTGAGATGCCTGGGAACTTTGCTGAGAATGTGGGGAGAATAGATAAGGTAGGTTTTACAGGGAGTTCATTAATTTTAAGCAGGGCTGGGGGTTAGGTTTTATGTTAAACAGCACACAACACAGCAACGTTTATTATATAGCAACTACAAATTATAAGGTTTTGTTTTTACTATTATTGCTATTATTTAATTCCCTTCTTCATTATACAGCATACCATTTTCAGAGTCCAGAAATCCTGATGTGGACAATTTTGGGTAGATGAGGCTCTTCTGTCTACTACACCCCGTTTCTGTGCCTGATTAAGTGTTATTTCCACGAAAGCCTGTCTGGACTTCCCTAGTAGATAACTTCTCACAGCGGCACCATCGTGTTGTTAACAATGAGAGAACGAGTTAGTTCTTAGCTTAGGCCTAAAATAAGGGGGGTCTCTAATGATAGAATGTGATACTGTCTTTTTATAAGATAATTGTTTATTCCAATGAGAGGGCTGCATTTGCACATGCTTGTGTATGCTTCCCCAGGACGGCCCCCACACCTCCCCACATTCCCTGGGTGAGAGAAGCACTTTGTGCTTTTGCCGATGCTTCAGGTCTCTCAATCCGGAGTGCTTGTACAAGAGTTTTTGGTCTTTCTCGGCTCCCATAGAGTCTTCCCATGTGTCCTCATGGGGCTTCAGGATTGTTAGCTGCTCCCTGCCCTCACCACCCCCACAGCAGCTCTAGTAGGTTTCTTCCCAGTGTGCAATCAGAACAAATGTGTCAGCACTTTGTACCAGATGGTTGCCTTCAACAGTGAACAAAGTTCCTTAATATATCACACAGACTTCAAAAAGTGCTGGGTGCACATCTCAAAGACAGGCTGGCTGCTCTGTGAAATACAGGCAAGGGAAAAGCAATTGCTGTCCATGGGATTGCTGTAGCAGAGCCAAGTAAAGAGCCTGCAGAGAGCCACCCAGCACTGCTGCACTATCCTTTGCTGAATTCAGCCAAGAAAAAGGTACGGTGTGATGTAAAAGGACCCACTCTGTACCAAATCTTAGAAGGCTAAACTTCCCACCGATTGTCATAATAAAAACTCTCAACTAAATAAGAGATCCCTTTTACCTAGCTGTTTAAGTGTGTTTGACTGGGAGCAAATCTCTAGAATATTCTTGTTTTTTTCTGTCACCCAGGCTGGAGTGTAGCAAAACAATTTCAGCTCACTGCAGCCTCCACATCCTAAGCTCAAGTGATACTCACACCTAAGCCTCCTGAGGAGCTGGGACCACAGGCATGTTTTCGTAGAGACAGGGTTTCACCATGTTGCCCAGGTTGGTCTTGAACACCTGAGCTCAAGAGATCCACCCACCTTGGCCTCCAAAAGTGCACGAGACCTTTCTAGCTTACATTTATCTAAGATGAAGAGATGGCCACCTTCTGAAGTTTTTGAGAAGAGTTTTATGGAAAGTTCTTGGAGGTGACAGAAGAACCAACAAACAAGGAACTGTTGTTCTGTCATTTCTATTAAGCATGAAACTGCCAGACCTAGTTAAATTAATCTGAAAATTGGTACAGATTAGCCAATGATCCTCAGTAAGGTGTTAAATTACTTGAAAATGTATGAGAGGATTTTGAAAACTTTATGGAAAATGGAATTAAGAAATAAAAGGAAAACATTTAAACCCTATTTTGTAACATAAGCTCCACCAAGTTCAAGACAGTTTTGTAAGCAATAATACTGGTGGAGGGTCCTGGGAATGAACCATGTCAGTACAGTCTTTTTTACATTATTAACTGAAGAATAATGAGCACACTTTGCAGATTTATTTTTTAAGATTAGGAAACAAAAAGAAGCTGAAAGGAGCTAAGTCAGGACGGTGATGATTGGCCGTGGAGGCCTAATGATTTCACATCAAAACTCTCACAACATTGCCCTTGTTAGAGGCAAAGAAT
This sequence comes from Plecturocebus donacophilus, assembly GCA_004027715.1. Lineage (NCBI taxonomy): Eukaryota > Metazoa > Chordata > Mammalia > Primates > Pitheciidae > Plecturocebus > Plecturocebus donacophilus. Next base: position 24,023 of record PVKP010020021.1, on the reverse strand, counting down.
GAGCAGAAATATTGTCATGGGGGAAAAGGACTCTCAGGTAAAGCTTTCCCAGATGTTTTTCTGCAAAAGCTTTGGCTTTCTCGAAACACTCTCAAAATATGCAAACTTTATTGTCTTTATGGACCCTCCAGAAAGTCAACAAGTGAAATACCTTAATTTTACCAAAAAAAAATCTATTGCCATGACTTCTGGCCATGACTGGTCTGCTTTTGCTTTGAGAGAACCACTTCCACCTCTCAGTTGCCATCACTTTGATTGTGCTTTGTCTTCAGGATTGTACTGGGGAAGCCAAGCTTCATCCCCTGTTACAATTCTTTGAAGGAATGCTTCAGGATCTTGATCCCACTTGTTTAAAATTTTCACTGAAAGTTCTCTGCAGCTGATCTGGGTGAAATGGTTTGGGCACCTAGTAACTGGAAAATTTGCTCAGCTATAATTTTTCAGTCAGAATTGTGTAAGCTGCACTAGTTGAGATGTCTGTGGTATTGGCTTGTGTTTGTGTTGTGAATCATTAGTCCTCTTCATTTGGGGCATGAACAAGATGAATTTTTTCTCACAAATTGATGAGAATGATCTACCACTGTGGGCTTCATTTTCAACATCATCTTGCCTCTTAAATTCTCCATTTGTAAACTGCTGATTTCCTTGGAGCATTGCCCTCATAAACTTTTTGTAAAGCATCAATGATTTTACCATTCTTTCACCGAAGTGTCACCATAAATTTATGTGTGGTCTTTAATGTTAGCAAAATTTATGTTGCTCTGACAGGGGCTCTTTTCAAACTGATGTCTTATCCTTCTTAATGCCTCAAACTGGCTCCTGCTTAGACATGTTTAACAAGTTAGTTTGAGTTTTTTGGGTGCAAAACAATTAGTATCTCTCTTTAGTTTTTTCATAAAATGCATTTTTCACAAACTTTTTGAAGACTCCTCATATGAGTGATTTTGCATTGTCACAAAGAAAAACAATGCACTAAATGTAATTGATTGGATCCCATCAGTTAGATATATTGAAATTCACAGGACAGCCCTGTACAATAAAAAAGTTTTTTAATTTTTTTCTACCGAAAAATCAAATGTCTTATTAATATTCCTTTTGGTGGACAATTGAGCATTAAAACCTAATATTTTTTTAAAACAAAGTATTTTTTGCTGGGATTTAATATTAATGGTATTAATCTAAAATATGATTATCATGTAAGTTAAATAAAACATTTACTTTGTAAAACAAAAGTCATTAACAATTTCAGAAAATCATAATATCAATAGCTATACCTCTCATGCTATGTCATCAATCCAACATACTTGTATCAATCTATATTTGTAATTGCAATATGCATGACATGTTTTTATATAAGGATATTCTTATTTTGCCTCATTTCAAAATGTCAATACCAAAGAAAAAATGGATTTTAATAAATTAAAAGCTATCTTTTTTTGTAAATGTAGGTAGGTGCAAGTATACAACTATGCCATGAATTCAGGTTATATTATACATGCATTCTTTTACAATTATACATTAATTTATATTATTGTTTAAAATATTTTTTGAGAGGGATAAAATTATAATACCCAAAGGAAAAAAATTGTAATTAGGCAGAAGCGAGATTAAATCTGATTTCCATATCTAAGTAACAATTTTCTCATGAGCTGGAATTGACCTCTGGAAACCCTGTTTCTTAAAAATATTGTAACAATTGTGGTAATGAGATAGAAATTATGATGCATGGAAAATCTTGTTTTTAAGGTAGCTGGATTTATCCACATTTTTACTTATGGTTTGTATTTTTAAAGTCTTATTTAAGAAAATTATTCCAAGTACAAAGGGTTAAAGGCATTCTTATATATTGTTTTCAAAATAATATTAAATTTTCTATTCACATTAAAATTCATGATCAACATGGAATTGATATTTTATTGATCACATACTACTTGTACTACCTTTTTTTAAAAAAACTTATTTTGAAAGAATTATAGACTTACAGAACAGTTACAAAACTAACATAGAAAGTTCTCTTACTTTCTTCTTCAACCTTTCCCTAACGTTAACATATTATAAATCCACAGTATAATAATAAGAACCAGAATATGTCATTATAACACTATTATCTAAAATCAAGACATATTTAAACGTTAGGATGGAATAAATTTTTGTTTATCAATTGAGATGGCATCTGTTTCTCATTTCTTACTTGAAGAATCAATTGCTTTACCTATGTTTTGTGTTAATTATTTTTTCCACTGATATGACACAACAGTTCTCATATTTATCAGGTTTTCACATATGCATGAATCTGTTTCTGGAATACGTTTCTTTTATTTTCCACTGGTGTATTTATTGATCCCTACTCCAATACTGCCTGTAAATTATAATATAGCTTTACAATGAGGTCAGTATGTAATAGGACAAATCTTGACTTGTGTGTTCTGCTTTTCCAAGGAGTGTCTTGGTTATTCTTGGTCCTTGATCCTTCCATATAATTTTGAAATATGAGATATATAGAATCTAAAGACCATAATAGGAAATCAATAATTATCTAAATCAAATATTGAGGATGAAATAAGTATACATACTCCCTGACTTAGGTTGGGATTACATCCTGATAAATCCATTGTAAGTTTAAAATACTATAAGTTGAAAATGCATTTATTTATTTATTTTATTATTATTATTATTATTTGAGATAGAATTTCATTCTTGTTGCCCAGGCTGGAGTGCAATGGTGCAATCTCAGCTCACTGCAACCTCTGCCTCCCGGGTTCAAGAGATTCTCCTGCCTCAGCCTCCCGAGTAGCTAGGATTATAGGCACCCACCACCATGCCCAGCTAATTTTTTGTATTTTTAGTAGATACAGGGTTTCTCCATGTTGGTTAGGCTGGTTCCGAACTCCTGACCTCAGTTGATCCGTCCGCCTTAGCCTCCCAAAAGTGCTGGGATTACAGGCATGAGCCACTGCACCCAGCCCCAAAAACGCATTTAACACACCTGACCTACTGACGGTCATAGCTTAGCCTAACCTACTTTAAACATACTCAGAACACTTACTAGCCTACAGTCTGGCAAAATCATTTGGCATCACTATCGAGTGTTTACCCTCATGGTCCTGTGAATGATTGGGAGCTGAGTATTTATTGCATATTGCTAGCCCAGGAAAAGATCAAAATTCAGAATTTTAAGTATAGGGTTTCTATTGAATATGTATTGCTTTCACACCATAATAAAGTCAAAAATCATAAACCACTGTAAGTTAAGGACAGTCTGTACAAGTGCATATTAATATTTAATTTTTTAGTGATTACAATCATTACAAAATAGTGGATGTATATTAAAATATTTCTTGAAGTATATTATATCTTCCACTGTGTTTATTACATTTAATTTGACAACAAATTGTTTAGTTATCCAGTTTATTACATCCTTCTGGAGTTAAAAATCTCCTAAATTCTTCACTAACCAAATATTTTGTATCTCCAACAAATTTTGCCTTTTCAGCTATTCAAATAAGCTGTTACTCATTGTTAATACAGTAAACAACAGAAGTATAAAAATGAAAACAAATCTTAATTTTAGACTAAACAGATTTGATTCTCTTAATTCTACTGAATTTTTTTTATTTCTAGTATCTCTAGCAAGGTTTAAATGTGTATTGTCCTTTTATTAATGACAAATCATTAATGACCTAATGCTTAAACAGTTAAACTCTATGGTCATTTTAACCTTTCTTTCATTTATTTACAACAATTTGATAATACTGACACTATGCTTTAATAAAACTGAAACTTTTACCAGTTTCTCAAAAACATTAGTTAATTTCAACATTGAAAAACCTTATACATGTGTCCACATGAGGGTCATTGATGTAAAAAAAACTTTATATAATTAATACATTGAATGAAAATATCAAAATGTAATGATATTTTGTTTTTCTCATTTTTTAACCAAAAAGTGTTGATCGAAATATTTATTTGCATTACAGAATTTTATGCAAATCTCATATATTAGGTGAGATTTTTAAGCTCATCTTAATATAATAAAGTATAACAATAACAAATGTACAGCTAAATAAACTTTTATAAAGTGAATATATTCTGATAACCATGAAATTTAGAAACTAGACTATTACCAGCAGCCAGGGCTCTCCTCAGGATCTTTTAGGTCACTGCCCTATGACCTTTCCGAAGGAATCAATATATTAATTTATAAACTGTCAATGAGTTTTAACTTTTGAGTATATATATGAATGACTGGAGAATCTTTTGTATGTGACATCTTTTGCTTAACTGTATATTTATAAGAATCACTGTTGTTGTCATATATCATTCTCCGCAAACTGACACAAGAACAGAAAACCGAACACCACATGTTCTCACTCATAAGTGAGTGCTGAACAATGAGAACACTTGGACACAGGGAGGGGAGCATCACACACCAGGGCCTGTCCTGGGGTGGGGCGAGGGGAGGGATAGCAGAGGGTGGAGGGATTGGGGAGGGATAACACTAGGAGAAATACCTAATGTTGATGACAGGGGGATGGGTGCAGCAAACTACCATGGCACATGTATACCTATGTAACAAGCCTGCACGTTCTGCACATGTACCCCAGAACTTAAAGTATAATTATATATATATATATATATATATATATATACACATATTATATATATATTATATATTATATATTTTATATATTATATATTATATATTATATATATTTTTTATATATTATATGTTATATATTATATATATATTTATATTTATATATATTATATATTATATATACATAATATGTATAATATATAATATATATAATTACAATTATATATATTTTATATAATATAAATATTAATATATTTAATATAAATATAAATATAAAATAAAAATAAATAAATATAAATATATATACAATTATATAATATATAATATATAAAAAAGTGAAGGCCTATTCACACAAATATATATATATTATATATTATATATATTATATGTATTATATATTATATATATATTGTATATTATATGTATTATATATTATATATATTATATATTATATATATATTTGTGTGAATAGGCCTTCACTTTTTTTTACGATCTATTACTTTCGGAGACAGGGTCTCACTTTGTTGTTGGCTGGCATGCAGCAGTCACAGGTAACTGCAGCCCCAACCTTCCAGACTCAAGTGATCCTCTTGCGTCAGCCTCCCGAGGCTGAGACCACAGGTGTGTACAACCATGCCCAGCTAATTTTTATTTTTAGCAGAGCCAAGGTCTCACTACGTTGACCAGGCTGCCCTCAAACTCCTGGGCTCAAGTGACTCTTCTGCTTAGGCCTCCCAAAGTGCTGGGATTACAGGTATGAGTCACGTGTCCATCCTAGGCCATTATATATCAATTTGAAAACTAGATTTTTACAATTTTGAGTTAGTAAGAATAGTTTTTCTATGAACATGCTTCTACATGACTTTTGTCCATATTACTGAAATTGTACTGGATAAACAACAGATTTCTGAGTAATGAGGTATAACTGTATACTATATCCAAATTTAGTTGATAAAAGTGTTTTTAAAACTATGAAACATCAGCTCCTATAAGAAGCTTGTGAAATGGCCAGTACTCCATAGCCATGCCAACCCTTCATATGTTCTTTTTCATGTTAGCAATCTTAATTATGACATATTTAATCATCTTCCATTCACAATACTTTATCAATTTCATTGTCATTTCCTATTTAATTTGTACGTTGTTTACATACTAATTAATTTTCTAACATTCAGAGCTCTACTTGCCTACTTCTTATTGATTTCTAGATTAATTTTACTGTTTTAGACAAGGTGATCTGAATGATTTTTATGCTTATGTTAAAAGAGTTTTTATGGTCCAGCATGTGGTCAGTTGTATGCAGCGTTCTCTATATGTCAATTAGATCAAATTTATTGATATTTTTCAGATCTTTAAAATTCATACTGATTTTGTTTAATCTCATCTTTCTGTTATATCATAAGAAAGGTACATTAGAGAATCCCAACTTGGCTATGAATTTTTTTCTTTTCTTTTAGTTTTATCAATCATATTATGATGATAGAGTGATAGGTTCATTCAAATTCATAATTGATCTCTTAGTAAGTTGATACATAACTTTATAAAAGATTATTCTCCATGTCATATTAATTTTACTTCTCTTGAAGTATACTTTGATATTTGTAAAGCTACACCAGATTTATTTGAGGTTGTGTTTGATTTGCTTTCTTTCAAGTTATATTTATCTGGAGATTTTTAAATTCGCCTGATAAACTTTACATTTTAATTGAAGTATTTAATATATTTTCATCTACATTTAAATTACTAACATTTAATTTAAGTCTCTGTGTCCCTTGTGTTCTATATTCATTTTCTTCTTACTTTGTTTTGGATTTTAAAAATTCACTTTTTTAGCTGGTTGTGGTAGTGCAAGCCTGTAGTTCCAGCTACTTGGGGGCTGAGGTGGGAGGATCACTTGAGCTCAGGAGTTTGGGGTATCAGTGAGCTACAATCATGCCAGTGCACCCAGCATGGGTGATAGAATGAGACCCTGTGTCTAAAAATAATAAAACAAAATTAAAAATGTTAATTACTTTTATCATATCACTCCACCCTCTCATTTTATTGGTTACCTTATTAGCATCCATAAATTAATAAAATCTAATATATATATATATATATATATCCCACATGCAGGGCTAAAATTTAGGATATTTTTAATGTTTATGTTTTATCATTTTTGTCATTGAAGATAAAACATTTATTTTGCCATATATTTTGAACACAAATAAAATTATGATCATTTTATATAGTCAATATTCATTTAGATTTACTCCATGTATAACCTTTCTTTAGTTCTTAATTATTCCTGCATTTCCATGCTACCTGTTTTCCTGAAGAAAAACTTTTACTATTTCTTCAGGTACCCTGCTGCTGGCTGCAAATTCTTCTGGTTTTGTTTTTCTAGAGAATTATAAGTGTACCTTTTATTTTGGATTGTTTCTTTTCGTGTGCTATGCTGTATTTCCCGGCATGCATGCACCATTACAATGGGATGTCCCATGAAAACTTATGAGCTCAGGAGCAGGTCTAACATTTTAATCTTAATCTGCAATATAGGAAAAATTGCCAATAGCAGTTAACTTCTAAGTTAGTAAGTCTATGTATATTAAGAAAGACTTAATTTTACTCTGAAAGTACCACCACAGTGTTCCTTTTATTATGTAAAACTAAAGATTTATAAACTTAGAGTTCTTCTAAGGAAAATAACCAAATTTTCTTTTGCTTTGTTTAGAAGACAAACTTCTCCAATAGAAACCAAATGGTAAGTGTTTCAAGGGGCATCTGCTTTCTGTCACAATCACTCAAGTCTGCTGTTGTCGTGTGAAAGTGGCCACCGACAAGACTTGAGCCAAGGGAGAGGCTGTGTTCCAGGGAGACTTTAATACAAACACAGGTCATGGGTCAGATTTACCCTCTAGATTTGGTTTTCAAGCCCTGATCTAAAGCCTAGTGTCTAGAAAGGTCAATGAAGACAGATACTGCTTCTTTACAATGTGCAACTGTCTGCATCTACAGAGAGGCAGACGAATCATTTGGAAAGACGGAAAGTGAGCTTTGGACATCTTGTCTTTGATGTTCAAAACCACTTGTGCATTTTTACTGGAGTGGAAATATGAACTGGTGACTGAGGGTCAACCCTAAAGCTAATAAGCTGAAGAAAATGTTCGTGACATATGCTAGAACTTCTAAAGATGCAGTGATTGTGCCATGTTGGATATGCCTTGAGGAAAATGGCAGGTAGAGACATACCTTTGCTTGTGATGGTATGATAGACTATCTATGCAATTGCTTTTCTTGTGTTCACATTGTGTGTGTGCATGTGTGTGTGTACATTGTGTGTGTGCATGTGTGTGTGCACGTGCGTGCGTGTGCATGTGTGTGTGTGTACAGAATATGTTAACCTCATTTCTAATGCCCTTTCTGCATTACTTGTAGAACAGCTACTAGTAACACATTCTGTTACGTTCTATTCGTTTTCCTCTACCTGAAATTTCTTCTCATTCTCTCTGAATATGAAACAATTTCTGTGTTTTTATCTTTTGTTCATTTGTTTTCCTCTCAATACTTAAAATACTCATGATTGTCTTCTGTTATCTAAACTTTCTGTTGAGAAATCAGAACCATATGAATTACTGTCCTTATGTGAAGTGTATCATTTTCTCTCTCTGGTTTCAATATTTTTAATTTAATTTTGTTTTTGAGCAGTTTTATGATGATATATAGAGAGAGGTAGTGTCTTTGAATTTAACCTATGTAAGGATTGTTGAGTTTGCTGAATCTGTAAATTTATGTCCTTATAAATTTGTTAATTTGTTGGCCATTAGAAATTTTACCCTTATTTGATCTACCCCACTATCCCCTCTTTCTCATACAGTGAATAAATGTATTTTAAAACTTTAAATGAATCTTTGGAATCCTATTCATTTTATTACTTTTTATCCTATCGCTCTGCTCTTTAGATTGGACAATTTCTATTTATCTATCATCAATTTCTGACTGTCTACTTCACCATCTCTATTCTCCTCTTGGGCTCATTTTCATTTGGCTTATTTTCTAGCTGTCATTTTTTTCTACTAAAATTTCCTGTATTTTCATTAATAATAGGTGCCCTTTTTTTAACTTATGGAGCACAGCTAAAATAGGTGCTTGTAGGCTGCCATAACACATTACCATGGACCAGGTATCTTCAGACCTATAATTACCTGCTAAAAAGCACATTGCCAAATACAGTCATATTGTTGGTTAGGGCTTCAATACATGAATTTTGTGTGTGCGATGGGAGTGTACTTCAGCCCATAGTAGTATTACAGTATTGTTCTACTAATTGAAACATCTCAATCATACCAAGGTTGGCATCAATTAACTGATTTTTTTCCTTCGTGAATGGGGCACATTATCTTGGTTCTTTGTATGCTGAGGTATTGTGGACTGGATCCTGGACTTTGTAAGTCTTACCTTGCATAGAAACTGAATTGGCTTGTAATTTCCTGGAGCAGATATTTACTACTGCTTGCCAATAGTAAGCAATATTGCAAGCAATCAATCTAATTAGTATCAAATGTTGCTATTTCTCACCTTAGGTGGCTGATGTTTTAAATTTCAGAGTTTTTTTTTTTTTCCACTGAATTGGGTATGCCTCACACATGTTGAGTTCAGGGATCAGCTTAAGAATTGTGAAGATTCATATGCAGAATTATGAAATCCTATTCCCCAGACCTCTCTCTTCCTGATTTTCCCTATTAAACTCAACCTGTGGTACCTTGTTTTCTGGTTCTCTGGCCAGAAATATAATGGGATTTTTGCACCATCATGTTACTTGGCAGAGGTCTGTCTTTGGACAGAGCCACAGGAAGTGAGAAAAAGGGAAAAATATCCCTGTTTGTGTCATTTGTCCCAAATGATGATCCTTTCCCATAATCTGCCTGCTTTGGTTTACTTTTCAGACTCTTTAATCTGTCCAGAGATTATAGAGGTTATCAGGGAAAGGATAGGTCATAGGGACTTGTGCTGTCAGTAGTCACTGTTTTTTTTTTTTTTTTTTTTTTTTTTTTTTTTTTTTTTTTTTTTTTTTTTTTTTTTTTTTTTTTTTTTTTTTTTTTTAAGCTATTTTCACTGGGAATCAAACTTCAGTTTGATAGTTACTTTATCTTAGAATTTTAGATATGGCATTTTACCATCTTGTGTTTTCCACTCTTTCTGTTAAAAAGACACCTGTCAGTCTTATTTTTTGCTCCTTGAAGGATGATGTATATTTTTCCCTCTGGCTGCTTTTAAGATTTTTCTTTTTATTTTGGTTAATATGTGTTGATGTATATTTATTTTCTTTGGAATTTGTAATAGTCTTTGAATCTGTGTCTTAATATTTTTGTCAGTTTGGGAACATTCTCGGCCATTATCTATCCAAATATCCCCTATTATTTATTTTCTACACAATTTCTAGGACTGCAGTTAGAAAAACTTTACACTTCTCTCTGTATCAAATATGCCTCTTTCATGCTTTACATTTTCATTTTTTTTCCTCTTTATGCTTTCAGCAGTACGTTTTCTACTGTCCCTAATCCTTACTTCAACTTGCAATACTATGCTGTGAAAACAATTATTGATTGAACTCTTAATTTTGGCTTTAGAAGTTTCATCTGAAGCTTTGATATAGATTACAGACAAAATTGTCCCTGTTTTCATGTCTTTTTTGAATATGTTAATCGGAGTTATTTAAAGCTCAAATCTGATAAATTCAATATTTCTATCACTGCTTTCTCTATTTTATTTTCTCTGAGTTCTCTCTCTTGCCATGCTTGTAATTTTATTTTTATTGAAAGTTGGACTTCATACATTGTAAAAATGTAGAGTTTCTGGATGGTATTTTTTGTTTTTTGGTAAGAGACTTAGTTGAGCATACTGCCAGTATTAAATGAGGGCGAAAATCACCCTAACGCCATAAGTGACCTTATTCTCAGCGGGAGTCCATGTGCAAGTGAGTTCTGGTCTACGTCTGCTTTCCACTTCCTCCTGGGGTCCCAGCCTCCAGCCTCCAGGGTTGTCAATTAACAGGATACATGTTTCCCAGGGTCATTCCACATGGCAGTGTCTGACCTCCAATTTGTAACTCTCCAGCACCATGAAAATGTTGGTAATTTTATTGAGTGTCTCACTCTCTTTGCTTCATGTTAGCAAAGCTGAAACAAATCTCGTAAGTCAAAGCCAAAAGTAATTGGCCTACTGTCCCATGTCTCTGTGTTTCCTTCAGTGCCAGCAGACATGGGCTTGCTTCTGGGCTTATTTGGTTTCTCTCTTCAGGCAACTGTGAATTGGCAAATATGTGGAAAGGAGATGGTACATAAAATATGAAGTCTCCTCAATGAGTTTTATGAAGGTACATGAAATATTGAGCTCTCTCCAGTGAGTCTTCTTTCTCTCCAGGATTTTGATCCCTCAAGTCCTGGGTGCTCTTGCATCTTTTGGATGCCTTTATGCAGCCGAGATGATTTCCTTTGCCTGTATTGTATTCTTCTTTTCTCCCGTCTCCCATTGTCCGGAGGATCTGCTGCAAACCGCACCCTCCTAGCAGAAGTGGAACAGTGTGCTTGCATTACACATTTATATTGTCAAATTGCATGTGACCTTTAGATCATAACTTTTTAATTTACAAGGAACAAAGAAAATCAGAAGGAAAATCTACCAATTTGGTTTCATATGTAAACTAGAAAAAGTTGGCTTAATCAATTTTACATTTTCAGCACTTACTGAATGCATGTGTTTATGAGATGTCCAAACACATTTTTGTATGGTGCCTTTGGAGTTCCTAATGTTCACTAGCTTCCTTTTATCTTTCTTCACATTGTTATCAGTGATGCTATAATCTCCCCAGTGATAGGTGATCACAAATCCTAGGACACGTCAACTACACATAGAATGGAGGGAGCAATTCTCCAGTTCAAAAGCAGAAATAATGAGCATGTGTTCAACCAGCATTGTCTGAAGAGGTTATCACAGGGGAAGCAATGCTCTGGGCTGGAGGAAGACCATCAGACATCCCTACCTCCAGCAGCATGAGAGCGTTGACTCACACTTGGCAAATTGCAGCTTCACGTGATAAATACCACAGTAAAGGAGTGACCATGGCAGGGAGTGATCCTCACAGAGGAGAAAGTGACCAAGAGCTCTTGAAAATGCCCAAAGACTTCTCATGGAAGGCCTTACGAGAGCAGAGGCATAAAAGGCACTTAAAGGTTTTATCTGTTGGACAATTAAGATAAAATATTTTCAAGACAGAGGAAAGAGAATGTACAACATGACAGGTAAGTAAGTAGGGGAAACATCAAGAGAGTTGCTATGGCAAAAGCATAGAGTACTTAAATAAAAATGGAATAGGATATAAGTCTAAAAGATAGGGTCGTAGTGTGTCTGCGATGATGGGTCATTAGGCTTCACATGGCGAGCAATGGGGAGAAAATAAATGACTTAACAGGCAATGTTACATGGTAAGTGGCAAACCACAGTGATCTGCATCCACAAGTGACAAGTTAAGAATCATTTCAAGATGCCGGGAGGTTGCCTTAGCAGCCTACCTACACTCTTGATGCCAAGGAGTTTGAAGTTATCAGAAAAGAGCGTTTTATGTTACACCAAAACTATGCTATAAAAATGTAAATAATTTTTCTTCTCTGGCTAGGAAAAGGTAATATAGAGTCAATAGTGCCATAAGAGTCAGATGACATATGACTAAAAACAATTTGCTCAAATAGCATTTACAAGTCATAGTAAACGAGAGGCACTGTAAGAACATTAACAGTAAATGTTAACATTAACACTGTAAAATCATTAACTGATTCCACACCCAGTGCACCACCAAAGAATGAACAAACAGGCCCGGCATATGACTTTAAAGTCAAATGGCTCAAAACATGTTGGAAAACTGGAAAATACACAAGAAGAATATAATATCACAGGAAAAAACTGATACAAAGAGAAATTTAGAAATCAGTAGTAATTAAACATTTTGGAACTGCACAGAAAACTTGAGTGGAGCTTGACAAATGCCAAACATAAAGAAGACTCATCATATATATTGGAATATTTTCAGAAATGCAAATTATATTTTTGTACCTGAGAGTTTGCTTTATTTGAGGATTTGATAAATTGATTTGATAAAGGAGAAAAAAATTCTTTTAAAGGATTTAAAAAGTTCGTATTATTCATCAACATAAATTTTCACTTAACTCTAGGTTTGAGTTAGGAGCAATACCAAATCCTTGCCCTTTGATGACAGGTAATTGCTATACCCATATAAGCCAACCCCTAGTTGGTTATATTACATTAACTAGATCCAGTGAACGTCAATGCATTTAATGCAAATGCTCATGTCGTTTTGGTTTTGATTCCATTTACTATGAAAAAAGCAAGTATACAATCTGTGTAAGAAGAAATTGTGCGACAAGGAATATATTACTGTTTCTTCATGTTGAACCTATCTGTATATGGTAATGATATCCAGGGTCAAAAAATCACTGCCATTTAGAAACTACTTATTGTTCAGTCAGTTCAATTGGCATACATTCATTACCATCACTGTACATTTTAGCTACTGAATTAAATAAAACACATAATTTTATTCTTGTATAAGGTGAATGTTCATTAATCTCAATTTTATTTACACAAATAAGTCAGCAATGAAATCTGATTATCCCAGTAGAAAAAAGAGTTCACAATTTTAATGTATTATAGCTATCAAAGAACTTCTGCAGCGTCACACCATATAACAGAATATTCAACAGTGTTTCCCAAGATTGTTGTTTTACTTTCTTCCACAGCTTTTCTTTCTTTGGATGAAAATAAAAAATACTTTTTAATTATAAAAAAATTAAATAATATTTTTAGTTAAGTATTCTTTTTATAATGTAGAAAACTGTATGATATAATATAGAAAACTGTCTTGGTCTCATGGTAAAAGACTCATATAATTAATCCCTTGAGTATGTGTCCCCTGTGACCTAAGTCAACCGCAACCCAGAGTGACGATCCAGATGTTTAGAGTTCTTACCTGCTACACTAGACAGAGCCAAAGTGTGTGCTATAGACTAAATGTCTGTGTCCTCCCTATAGTCAACTGTTGAAGCCTAATCCACAAGGAGATGGCACTTGGAGGTGGGGCCCTGGGAGATGAATACATCATGGAGGTGGAACCCTCATGAATGAGATTAGTGCCTCTTTAAAAGAGACCCCAAACGAGCTCTCTTGCCCCTTTTAACCCTGTGAGTTTGTAGTGAAAGACATCATCTAGGAAGCAGGAAGAAATGCTCACCAGATGAAGAATTTGCCAGTGCCTTACTCTTGAACTTCCCTGCCTCTGGAACTATGAGAGAGCATGGAATAATTTTCCAGCTGTTTGTGTCCACTGTTCATAAGCTACCCAGTCTATGATAACTTATTTTTTTTAATTTTACTTTAAGTTCTGGAGTACATGTACAGATCATGCAGAATTGTTACATAGGTATACACGTGCCATGGTGGTTGGCTGCATCTATCCCCCGTCATCTACATTAGGTATTTCTCTTAATGTTATCCCTCCCCAGTCCCCCCACACCCTGCTATCCCTCCCTTAGCCCCCCACCCCGCAACAGGCCCCAGTGTGTGATGCTCCCCTCCCTGTGTCCATGCGTTCTCATTGTTCAACACCCACTTATGAGTGAGAACATGTGGTGTTTGGTTTTCTGTTCTTACGTTAGTTTGCTGAGAATGATGGTTTCCAGCTTCATTCATGTCACCACAAAGGACATGAACTCATCCTTTTTTATGGCTGCATAATATTCCATGGTGTATATGTGCCACATTTTCTTTGTCCAGTCTATCATTGACGGGCATTAGGGTTGGTTCCAAATCTTTGTTATTGTAAACAGTGCCACAATAAACATACGTGTGCATGTTTCTTTATAATAGAATGATTTATAATCTTTTGAGGATATACCCAGTAATGAGATTGCTGGGTCAAATGGTATTTCTATTTCTAAATTCTTGGGGAATTGCCACACTGTCTTCCACAATGGTTGAACTAATTTACACTCCCACCTACAGTGTAAAAGATTCCTTTTTCTCCACATCCTCTCCAGCATCTGTTGTCTCCAGATTTTTTAATGATCACCATTCTAATTGGTGTGAGATGTTATCTCAATGTGGTTTTTATTTGCATTTCTCTAATGTCCAGTGTTGATGAGCTTTTTTTCATGTTTGTTGGCTGCATAAATGTCTTCTTTGGAAAAATTTCTGTTTATATACTTCATCCACTTTTTGATAGGGTTGTTTGGGTTTTTTTTCTTGTAAATTTGTTTAAGTTCTGTGTTGATTCTGGATATTAGTCATTTGTCAGACGGGTAGATTGCAAAAGTATTTTTCCCATTCTGTTGGTTGCTGGTTCACTCTAATGATAGTGTCTTTTGTTGTGCAGAAGTTCTTAAGTTTAATTAGATCTCATTTGTCTATTTTGGCTTTTGTTGCCATTGCTTTCAGTGTTTCAGTGATGAAGTCTTTGCCTATGCCTATGTCCTGAATGGTTTTGCCTAGGTTTTCTTCTAGAGTTTTTATGGTGTTAGGTCTCATGTTTAAATATTTAATCGACCCAGAGTTAATTTTTGTATAAGTTGTAAGGAAGGGATCCAGTTTCAGCTTTCTGCATATGGCTAGCCAGGTTTCCCAACACCATTTATTAAATAGGGAATCCTTTCCCCATTGCTTGTTTTTGTGAAGTTTGTCAAAGATCAGATGGTTGGTAGTTGTGTGGCATTATTTCTGAGGCCTCTGTTCTGTTCCGTTGGTCTATATCTCTGTTTTGGTACCAGTACCATGCTGTTTTGATTAAAGTAGCCTGTAATATAGTTTGAAGTCAGGTAGTGTGATATCTCCAGTTTCGTTTTTGTTTTGTTTTGTTTCTTTGCTTAGGATTATCTTGGCTATGTGGGCTCTTTTTTGGTTCCATATGAAGTTTAAAGTGTTTTTTTCCAATTCTGTCATTGGTAGCTTGGTAGGGATAGCATCAAATCTACAAATTACTTTGGGCAGTGTGGCCATTTTCACGGTATTGTTTCTTCCTAACCATGAGCATGGAATGTTTTTCCATCTATTTGTGTCCTCTCTTATAGTTCTCATTGAACAAGTCCTTCACATCCCTTGTTAGTTCTATTCCTAGGTATCTTATTCTCTTTGCAGCAATTGTGAATGGAAGTTCATTCATGATTTGGCTCTCTGGGAATGCTTGCAATATTTGCACATTGATTTTGTATCCCGAGACCTTGCTGAAGTTGCTTGTCAGTTTAAGGAGATTTTGGGCAGAGACAATGGAGTCTTCTAAATATCTAGTCATGTCATCTGCATACAGGGACAACTTGATGTCCTCTCTTCCTATGAAAATATCCTTTATTTCTTTCTCTTGCCTGATTGCCCTAGCCAGAACTTCCAATACTACGTTGAATAGGAGTGGTGAGAGAGGGCATCCTTGTCTTGTGCCAGTTTTCAGAGGGAATGCTACCAGTTTTTACCCATTCAGTATGATATTGGCTGTGGGTTTGTCATAAATAACTTTTATTATTTTGAGATACATTCCCTTGTTACCTAATTTATGGAGCATTTTTAGCATAAAATGTTGTTAAATTTTGTCAAAGGCCTTGTCTGCATCTATTGAGATAATCATGTGGTTTTTGCCTTTGGTTCTGTTTATATGATGAATTACATTTGTAGATTTGTGTATATTAAACCAGCCTTGCATCCCAGGAATGAAGTTGACTTGATTATGATAGATAAGCTAGGCCAATATCCACGATGAACATTGATGCAAAAATCCTTAATAAAATACTGGCAAACCGAGTCTATGGTAATTTCTAATAGCAACTCAAAGTAATGGTGTTCATTTTTTGAAAAAAAAAAAGCTGAGGGACATGATTTAACATCCATATTTGCTGTAAAATGTCCACAGTCTTGCAGGTCAGAACAAATTAACCAACAATCATTTCCTGCACAATCCAGAACTGGTGTTCCAATCATAAGATTTGTCTGAAACTGTTTATCCACAGCTTCCCGGACATATGGAAAAAATTACAAATTAAGAATACAAAATGTCTTCTCCAATTGTTATACTCAGTTTCATAGCATGTGATTTGCTCACCCACATGCATGTAGCACCAGTCAAGGTTGTTTCATAAGCACTGGACAGATGCTCACTTAAATAGAGTAGGTTGCATCTTTTAGTAACATCTTACGCCTTAGCTTCACCAGACACACATAAGAAGTTATATCACTCATTAAGAATGAAGAATTCCAGAGGAATCACTGTCCTGAGATTGCTTTTATTGCTGTTGAATACTTACACAGTTTAGTTATGCTGTCTTCAACTGCAACTACTAGAATACACTGGAATAAATAGACCAGTTATCAAGTAGCACTCTAATGACAAGGTTTTAAATCCTGTTACTCTTAACTAGGCATCCTAAGCTTCAATTTTAAGCCAAATGAAATAGAAAAGATAAACAGAGAAACTACTCAGTAGATTAACACTCATAGCTGGAAAATGGGCACTTGGATTCCCTGTTATAACAAAAATAAATGTGCAAACTAATGACAATTTACAAGTGATTTAGATATGTGTATCATATGTATGATATTTCAAGGCTTAGGTATTATCATATCTATCAGAAACTATAAATCAAGTAGACTATGTAAGATATATATATTTAGTGCAGTGGTACCACCATTGAACAATAGGATTTAAAATTTTCTTCACAGGGCAATTTAGCAGACACCATAGAAATCCATCTCATTACCATATGGTTTTACCGTGTTCTGGACACTAAACTGTGCTATCAGTTTTTATTCTCCTCCATTCTTAGGACTTAAATTTGAATAAGTCACAATTGCTTTCAAGAACCATAAATATCATCTGTAATGGGTTGAATTCTGTCTCCCCCAAAAATTTGTTGAAGTCCTAACCCCTGGTTCATGTTTACGCTCTCTTATTTGAAAATAGGGTCTTTGCAGATATGATCAAGTTAAGAAGATGTCATTAGGGTCTCAGCAAACTGTATTTTTATAAGAAAAGGAGTGGGTCCTCATCAAATATGACCTGTATTTTTCTAAGAAAAGGAGAAGACAGAGGCCTGCAGAGAAGTGACAGTCAGGTGACAACAGAGGCGGAGATGAGGGTGACACCTCAGCAACCAAGGCCCTGGGCTACCAGAGCTGGCAAAGGAAAGGAAAGATCTTCTGCTAGAGGTTTTGGAGGTAGTGTGGCCCTGCTAAAAGCTTACTTTTTTGTATTTTTAGCCTCCGGAATGACGAGAAATGAAATTTCCATTGCTTTAAGAACCCAGTGTATGGTAGTTTGTTAAGGCACCCTCGTGAAACTGATACATCATCAAAGAAGTAACAGTCAAATGTAGTTCAGGGATTTCAAAAATGTTAGGAGAGTAAACAATAACATGAACCAAGATATCCAGCCCACCACCCTCTGACTAATCAACCCACCCATTCCTGCTGTTACTCAGAAATCAACTTAACAATCCACAGAAATAATATGAAATTAAGAGAGAAAACCACTTCAGCACCGAAAACTTGGAAAACAGAATCTATATACAATAACCTTTGAGCATCATTATTACTAAAGAACATTGAAGAACTGAATACCAATTTGAAGTTTTCCTGAATAAATGATGTAGCACTAACAAAAAACAGACTATATTAGTAGGGGTCCTCCAGAGAAACAGACAAATAGGATAGAGAGAGAGAGATAGAAAGAGAGAGAGAGAGATAGGGATACGGTTAGGGATAGAGATAGAGACAGAGACAGATAGAGAGAGACAGAGACAGATAGAGATATAGAGCAGAGACACTGACATCAACATAGACCTAGACAAAGACATCGGCATCAACATAAATCTCAACAAAGACATAGACACACAGACATAGAAGAAGACAGAAATAAATGAGATTGGCCTATGCAATTATGGAGGCTGAAGAGTCCACCATGCTGTCTGCAAGCTAGGAAACAAGGCAAGCTTGTGGTATGATTCACTCCAAGTCTTAAGGCCTGAGAACCAGGGTGGGGTGAAGAGGGCTTCTGGGCCAGGTTCCAGAATCTGAAGGCTTGAGACCAGGAGCATCAATGTGCCAGGCAGGAGAATACTGATGTTCCAACTCAAGGAGAGGGAGAGTAAATTCACCCATCCTCCTCTCTTTGCCATTTTGTTCTATTTGGGCCCTCGATGGGTGGGATGATACCTTCTCACGTGGGTGAGGGCAGATCTTTTTTACTCAGTGTACTGATTTAAATCTTAATCTCTTCCAAAAACACCCTCACAGACACATCCAGAAATAATGTTTTGTCAGTCATCTGGGCATGTCTTAGCCCAGACAAGTTAACACAAAGCCAACCATCAAAAATATCATTACAGAATGTTTAAAAATGATTTGGGTGTTGTTTAGAAAATGAATAGTAGAGGACATGGATGAAAGTTGGGATAATTCTAGTCTGTTGAGACAGCATGGTCACTTTATTTTGGGTACTGGTAATAAAGAATAAGTGAAATGGATATTTTTTGAAAATATCCTCGAGTTGCATTAAAAGAACTTTCAAGGCTAAAGGAGAGATAGCTGTCAGAAGTAATTTCCAGATTTGGCTTGAGCAACTGAGTCCATGTAGGCATTATTTCTTGATGGAGGGGTCAATTTTCTAGGGTATAAACAATGGCATGAACTTATTTAAGTAAAGAAAACTGGTGCTTGGCATAGTGTCTCCACCAGATAAACAGGACCCTTTGTTGAAATAAAATCCAAATGTTGACATTTCCCTGAAATCCAGCTCTCTCAACTCTTACTGTTTATCCCTTCCTCCAACTTAAGATACAAGAAAAAAAATCTAATAGCATTCAAATGAACTGTGAGGGAACATCCTCATTTTCAATTTTAGAAATCACGAGCATCAATTATTGACCTCTCTTTGCTGAGTGATTAGCAAGCATGAAAAACCAGCATGAGTCCTGTGAAATTACTTTATAATATAAAGATGGAAAAAACAGCGCTAAAGAAATAGGGGAAATTAGATTTCTAAGCTTTCAAAAGTAAAAATATTTTAGCACATTTTGAATTCCTCTAAAAATTAAATAAAACTAGAAAACTATGAAACAAGATATAAACATTAGTAAATTTTAAAATAACAATTTTAAAGAAAAACAGAAATTGCCAAAGTTAAATAAAGTAAGTGAAATTAATCATTTCATAAGATAATTCAAAGGACATTAAAAATAAAGAGGCAATTTATTAATGCAGAGAAATAAATTAGAGATGAAGCCGTCATGTATGCCTATAATTCCAAAAAGAAGAAATATAAATAAAGAAAATGATACATAGCAAAAACAAATAATAGAACATGTACACATATGCATAATGCCTGCAGAAAAATTTCAGACTAATAGAGAAAAGTACATGTAAGTTATATAATGAAATATGATAAAAGAAAATGTATCTGGGGTGTACTTGTCAGGCTAAAGCAAGCCCTACATTTACATTTAGAAATGGTTGACTTTATATCTAGCCAAAAATGGACAAAATCACTGAAATCTAACAATTTAAAAATCTTTTCTATGAAAAATAGCAGTGAAAACATTTTCAAGAATATATTATCAAAGACAAAACAGCAGGCCGTCCTGCTACTTCTCTTCAGTAAATAGAAATGCTAAGAGGCAATAAAATAGACTCCCCCCCAGGACTCAGGGAGACAAAGCTTCACTAAGTTCAGGGCTGCCCCTGGTGCAGAGTGCAGGGCCTGGCTATGGTGACAGAAAGAGTTTCAGCCCCTACGATCCCCTCAGCAGGTATCATTGTGCCAGGAACAGCTGTTATTTATTCCAGCTTCAAGTATATTTATCAGAAAACAAGAAGGACTGAAAACAAATTACTAACTGCTTCTCTCTAAAAGTTTAAGTAGGAAGAACTGAATATACTCAATAAACAAGAAAAAAGGAAATAATGAATTAAGAATAAAAATATAGGGAATAAAAACACTGGAGTAGGTTATCTAAACCAAAAGCTAATTATTTGGAAAGATCAATAGGGTAAAATTCTGGGACAAACAAGGAAAGGAAAGGACTGATGAAAATTGACAAGCTATAGATAAATGAGATAGGTTATGTAATAATTTCATACAGTAGAGATAAAGATGAAGTTATTAGCGAAAACACACAAGTGGATTTAAACAAGAACGCCAGTTATAAACCTCACCTCACAACACAGAGCAGAGGAGACGTGTGGGTGGGTGGATGGGGTGCAGCACCCAGTTTGCACCAGCTCCCAATCCTAGCGGGTTTCAAGCTCTGTGCTTTCTCTGGCTGGTTCCTGACTAGGGTCTACCGCACACTGACCAGGACTGGGATTCCCCTGGCTAAGGTGGAGGAGGGACTAGAGCTAATGTGGCTTTCCTCGGCCCTTCCCTAGGTTAGGCAAGGTGCCCTTCTTTGGTTTTGGTTGTTAACCTCACACAGAGCACTTAACCCCCCGAACTTTCACATGCCTACCCCCCTTCCCACCCCTGGCTCCACTGAGCTCTCTTTTGACTTTTTGAAAATGAGCCCATGGCACGTGTATACCTATGTAACAAACCTGCACATTCTGCACATGTACCCCTGAACTTAAAGTATAATAAAAAATGTTTTGTTGGCCGGGCACGGTGGCTCAGGCCTGTAATCCCAGCACTTTGGGAGGCCCAGGCAGGCAGATCGCAAGGTCAAGAGATTGAGACCATCCCGGCCAACATGGTGAAACCCCACCTCTACTAAAAATGCAAAAATTAGCTGGGTGTGGTGGCGTGCGCCTGTAATCCCAGCTACTCGGGAGGCTGAGGCAGGAGAATTGCTTGAACCCAGGAGGCGGAGGTTGCAGTGAACCAAAATCACGCTACAGCCCTCTAGCCTAGCACCTGGCAATGGAGGAAGACTCTGTCTCAAAAAAAAAAAAAAAAAAAAGTTTTGTTTTGAAATAATTATAAACTCACAAGAAGTTCCATAAATAGTACAGAGTCCCACCCATCTTCTCTCAGTGGGACATTTTCTTAAGTTATAGTACGATAATCAAGACCAAGAAGTTAATTTTGGTTCATTAATCTTAGACTACAGATCATATTCAAATTCCCCACCATCTTCTAAACATGCATCTGTGAGTTTCAGGGACATTCTGTGTAATTTTATCACATGCAGAGATTTCTGTCCATCCCCACAATTCGCTCTTGGTTTTTGTGTCAGTTTCTCTAGTCATGCATGCTCTCTCTTGCTTTTGTATCAGTGAAAGTTTTATTTTCGGGAAAATCAAAAGCCCATGTAACACTAATGTCTTGGTAGAATCTAGAAGACATTAAAATTCATTATTTTATTAAATGTCCAGCAAATTAAATAAGAAAAAAACAAGTATAAAGATTTAAACACAAGAGAAAAATGGCAAACAACTCCAGACAATTTCTAGGTAGTTCTATAGACAAACTAAAAAATTCAGAAGAATCAACTGAAAAACCAGAGTTTAAATTAAACAGCCTATGTAAAATCAAAACACAGTCATGAATCACTTAACGACACAGATATTTGAGAATCCCATGTGAACATCATAGAGTGTACTTACACAACCCTACATGGTTTAATCTATTATACACTTAGGCTAAGTGGTACAGTTTTTTGCTCCTAAGTTATAAACCTGAACAGCATGTTACGTTTCTAAATACTGTAGGCAACTGTAACACAATGGTATTTGTGTATCTAAACATACCTAAACCTCAAAAAGTTACAGTATAATTATGGTATAAATGATTGCAAATGGCATACGTGTATAGGGCACATGAAAAAAGCTTGCAGATCTGGAAGGTTCCCTGGGTGAGTCAGTGAGTGAGTGATGGATGTTTGTGAAGGCCTTGAATATTACCATACACTACTGTAGACTTTATAAACACTGTGCCCTCAGGCTGCACTGAATTTCAAAGAAATGGTTTCCTCAATAATAAATTAACCTTAGCTTACTGTAATTGTTTTACTTTACAAACTTTCAAATTGTCTAACTTTTTAACTTTTATGATCACACTTAGTTTAGAACAGAAAAACATTGTATAGCTGTACATATTTTCTTTCTTTATGTCATTATTGGAAAAACTCTTTTCTATTTTTATTGTTTTTCACTTTTATTATTTTATTTTATTTTTGAAATGGAGTCTCAATCTGTCGCTGGGCTGGAGTGCAGTGGCGCGATCTCAGCTCACTGCAACCTCCGCCCTCCCAGTTGAAGTGATTCTCCTGCCTCAGCCTCCCGAGTAGCTGGGACTACAGGCACATGCCACCACGTCCAGCTAATTTTTGCATTTTTAGTAGAGATGGGGTTTCACCATATTGGCCAGGATAGTCTCAATCTCTTGACCTCGTGATCTACCTGCCTCAGCTTCACAAAGCACTGGGATTACAGGCATGAGCCACCACGCCCAGACTCACTTTAATTTTCTAAAATATAATCTAAAACACAAATGCACATATTAGCTTATGCCTACACAGGGTGAGGATCATCAGTACACTGTCTTCTACCTTCACATCTTGCCCCACTGGAGTGTCTTCAGGGACAATGACACACATAGAGCTGACACCTCCTATGATCACAGTGCCTTCTAGATACTTCCAGAAGGACTTGCCAGAGGCTGCCTAACAGTTAATATTGTTTTAATAAGTAAAAGGAGTACATTCTATGTTAATGATAAAAATATAGTATACTCCCAAAATCTTTCTCTCTGCTACGGAACAACTAACAACTCAAAAAATATATATA
Source organism: Plecturocebus donacophilus (assembly GCA_004027715.1). Classification (NCBI taxonomy): domain Eukaryota; kingdom Metazoa; phylum Chordata; class Mammalia; order Primates; family Pitheciidae; genus Plecturocebus; species Plecturocebus donacophilus. The sequence goes on along the minus strand of PVKP010020021.1, from coordinate 619 downwards.
TATATAGTATAGTAAATAAATAAACCACTAACAGTCACCTATTATCATGCATTGTATGCAACTGTATGTGCTGTATTCCTATACAACTGGCAGCACAGTAGGTTTGTTTAAACCAATATCACCACAAGCACTTGAGTAATGTGTTGCACTGTGATGTTACAATGGCCATCGCATCACAAGGTGATGGGAATTTTTCAGCTAGATAATAATCTTACAGTACCACCATCATATATGCAGCCCATTATTGACTTGAAATATCATTAGGTAGTGAATAGTTGTATAAATATCTAATACATAAGCAAACATGAATTAAACAATATTGACATAAAATATTAAAGTAACAATAAAATACCTATGAAAACTATAGACACTATAAAACTCTGGAAAAGATTTATGAAAACAATTAAAATTTCTACTAAAGATATAAAGGTGATCCAAATTACTAGAGATACTATGTCCATGGATTGAAAATTCAATATGACACATATACCATTTCTCCAAAATAAACCCATAAGTACAGCATAGTCACAGACAAATCTTTAAAAGGGTTTTTTATAGTCCCTGATAAAACAATCCTAAAATTTATATAACACAAATATTTTATATATACACAAAAAGA
>PVKP010020020.1:0-41433 GCA_004027715.1 Plecturocebus donacophilus | reverse complement strand
CTTTCATTCTTTTTTTTCTTTCTTTTGCTGTTTCTTTCTTTCTCCTTTTCTGTTTTTCTGTAATCTCTCCCTCTTTCTTTCTCTTTCATTCCTTTTTTCTTTCTTTTGCTGTTTCTTTCTCCTTTTCTCTCTTTTTCTAAAATCTCTTCCTCTTTCTTTTTCTTTTTTCTTTCTTTTGCTGTTTCTTTCTTTCTCCTTTTCTTTCTTTTTCTAAAATCTCTTCCTCTTTCTTTCTCTCAAAAAAAAAAAGACTAAGAAAATGACTGAAAATCATGTAATTACATGGAAATTAAACAATATGCTCCTGAATGACTTTTGAGTAAATAATGAAATTAAGACAGAAACCAAGAAGTTCTTTGAAACTAATGAAAACAAAGATACAACATACTAGAATCTCTGGGACATAGCTAAGGCAGTGTTAAGGGGGAAATACATATCACTAAATGCCCACATCAAATAGTTAGAAAGATCTCAAATTAACAACCTAACATCACAACTGAAAGAATTAGAGAAACAAGAACAAATCAACCCCAAAGCTAGAAGAGGAGAAGAAATATTCAAAACCAGAGCTGAAATGAAGGAAATTGAGACACACAAAAAATTCAAAAGATCAATGAATCCAGGAGTTTATTTTTGAAAAGAAACTAATAAGATAGATAGGTCACTAGCTAGACTAATAAAGAAGAAAGAGAGAAGATCCAAATTAACACAATTAGAAATTACTAAGAGAATGTTAACCCTGACTCCACAGAAATAAAAATAACCATCAGAAACTACTATGAACACCCCTATGCATACAAACTAGAACAACTAGAAGAGATGGATAAATCCCTGGACACATACATCCTGCCAAGATGTATACTGACTCAAAGAAATTTATTTCCTGAACAGACCAATAACAAGCTCTAAAATTTAATCAGTAATAAATGGGCTACCAAACAAAAAAAGCCCAGGACCTGATGGATTGACAGCCAAATTCTATGAGATGTACAAAGAAGAGCTATTAGCATTCCTACCGAAAATATTCCAAAAAATTAAGGAGGAGGGACTCATCCCCAACTCATTCTACAAGGCTAGCACCATCCTGATATCAAAACCTTGAACAGACACACATACAAAAAAACCAAAAACAACAACAACAAATAAAAAGAAAAAAAACTTTAGGCCAATATCCTTGATGAAAAATCCTCAACAAAATACTGGCAAAACTGAATCCAGCAGCACATCAAAAAGCTAATCCACCATGATCAAGTAGACTTCATCCGCAGAATGCAAATCAATAAATGTGATCCATTACATGAACAGAACTAAAGACAAAAACCACATGATTATGTTAGTCGATGTAAAAAAAAAAAAAAAGGCTTTCAATAAAATTTAACACCCATTCATGTTAAAAACTCTCAATAAGACAGGCATTAAAGGAACATAACTCAAAATAATAAGAGCCATCCATGACAAACCCATTGACAACATTATGCTGAATGGGTAAAAGCTGGAAGCATTTCCCTTGAAAACCAGAACAAGACAAGAATTCCTTCTCTCACCACTCCTGTTCACCATAACAATATTAACCTTAAATATAAATTGACTAAATGCCCCAATCAAAAGACACAGACTGGCAAATGGAATAAAAAGTCAAGACCCATCGGTGTGCTGTATTCAGGAAACCCATCTCATGTGCAAGGATACACATAGGCTCAAAATAAAGGGATGGAGGACAATTTATCAAGCAAATGGAGAGCAAAAAAAGGCAGGAGTTGCAATCCTAGTCTCTGATAAAATGAACGTTAAACCAACAAAGATTGAAAGAAACAAAGAAGGGCATTGCATAATGGTAGAAGGACCAATGCATCAAGAAGAGCTAATGATCCTAAATATGTACGCACCCAATATAGGAGCACCAGGTACATACAGCAAGTTCTTAACTTACAAAGAGATTTAGACTCCCACACAATTACAGTGGGAGACTTTAACACTCCACTGTCAATATTAGACCGATCAATGAGACAGAAAATTTACAAGAATATCCAGTACTTGAACTCAGATCTGGACCAAGTGGACATATTAGACATCTGCAAAAATCTCCACCCCAAATCCACAGAATATACATTCTTCTCAGCACCAAATCACACCTACTCTAAAATTGACCACATAATAGGAAGTAAATCACTCCTCAGCAAATGCAAAAAAACGGAAATCATAACAAACAGTCTGTCAAACCACAGGGTAACCAAATTAGAACTCAGCATTAAGAAACTGACCCAGAACCACACAACTTAATGGAAACTGAACAACAGGCTCCTGAATGTCGACTGGATAAACAATGAAATGAAGGCAGAAATAAAGATTCTATTTGAAACCAACAAGAACAAAGACACAACGTACCAGAATCTCTGGTACACATTTAAAGCAGTGTCTGGAGGGAAATTTATAGCAGTACATGCCCACATGAGAAGCAAAGAAAGATCTAAAATTGACACCCTATTGTCAAAATTGAATGAGCTAGAGGAGCAAGATAAAAAACACTCAAAAGCTACCAGAAGAAAAGAAATAGCAAAGATCAGAGCAGAACTGAAGGAGACGAAGACCAAAAAAAAAAAAACCCTTCAAAAAATCAGTAAACCCAGGAGCTGGTTTTTTGAAACAATCAACAAAATAGACCACTAGCCAGATTAATAAAAAAGAAAAGGGAGAGGAATCAAATAGATGCAATAAAAAATGATAAAGGGGATATCACTACTGATTCCAGAGAAATGCAAACTACCATCAGAGATTACTACAAACAACTCTACACACAAACCTGTAAAGCTGGAAGAAATGCATAAATTCCTGGACACTTGCACCATCCCAAGCCTAAACCAGGAAGAAGTTGAAACCTTGAACAGACCAATAACAAGGGCTGAGGTTGAGGCAGCAATTAATAGCCTACCAACCAAAAAAAGTCGAGGTCCAGATGGGTTCATAGCTGAATTCTACCAGTTGTACAAAGAGGAGCTGGTACCATTCCTTCTGAAACTATTCCAAACAATACAAAAAGAGGGAATCCTTCCCAAATCATTTTATGAGACCAACATCATCCTGATACCAAAACCTGGCAGAGACTCAACAAGAAAAGAAAACTTCAGGCCAATATCCATGATGAACATAGATGCAATAATCTTCAATAAAATACTGGCAAACTGATTGCAACAGCACATCAAAAAGCTTATCCATCACGATCAAATAGGCTTCATTACGAGGATGCAAGGCTGGTTCAACATACGCAAGTCTATAAATGTAATCCACTGCATAAACAGAACCAAAGACAAAAACCACATGATGATCTCAATAGATGCAGAGAAAGCCTTTGACAAAATTCAACAGCGCTTTATGCTAAAAACTCAATAAACTAGGTATTGAAGGAACATATCTCAAAGCAATAAAAGCTATTTACGAAAAACCTACAGCCAATATCATACTGAATGGGCAAAAACTGGAAGCATTCCCTTTGAAATCCGGCACTAGACAAGGTTGCCCTCTCTCACCACTCCTATTCAATATAGTATTGGAAGTTCTAGCCAGAGGAATTAGGCAAGAAAAAAAAGTGGAAGTCAAATTGTCTCTATTTGCAGATGACATGATTGCATATTTAGAAGACCCTATCATCTCAGCCCCAAATCTCCTTAAACTGGTAAGCAACTTCAGCAAAATCTCAGGATACAAAATCAATGGGCAGAAATCACAAGCATTTCTATACACCAATAACAGACTAACAGAGAGCCAAATCATGAGCAAACTCCCATTCACAATTGGTACAAAGAGAATAAAATACCTAGGAAATGCAACTAACAAAGGATGTAAAGGACCTCTTCAAGGAGAACTACAAACCACTGCTCGAGGAAATAACAGAGGACACAAACAGATAGTGAAACATTCCATCCTCATGATTAGAAAGAATCAATATCATGAAAATGGCCATACTGCCCAAAGTAATTTATACATTCCACCCTATCCCCATCAAGCTAGCAATGACCCTCTTCACAGAACTGGAAAAAACCAACTTACACTTCATATGGAACCAAAAGAGAGCCCACATAGCTAAGACAATCCTAAGCAAAAAGAACAAAGCTGGAGGCATCATGCTACCTGATTTCAAACTATACTACAAGTCTACAGTAATCCAAACAGCATGGTACTGGTACCAAAACAGAGATATAGACCAATGGAACAGAACAGAGGCCTCGGAGGCAATGCCACACATCTACAACCATCTGATCTTTGATAAAACTGACAAAAACAAGCAAGGGGGAAGGATTCCCTGTTTAATAACTGGTGTTGGGAAAACTGGGTAGCAGTGTGCAGAAAGCAGAAACTGGACCCCTTCCTGACACCTTTCACTAAAATTAACTCCAGATGAATTAAAGACTGAAACATAAGACCTAACACCATAAAAACCCTAGAAGAAAATCTACGCAAAATCATTCAGGACATAGGCAAGGACTTCATGACTAAAACACCAAAAGCATTGGCAACAAAAGCCAAAATAGACAAACGGGATCTAATTAAACTCCAGAGCTTCTGTACAGTGAAAGAAACAATTGTTAGAGTGAACCTGCAACCAACCAAATGGGAAACAATTTTTGCAATGTACTCATCTGACAAAAGGCTAATATCCGGAATCTACAAAGAACTAAAACAGATTTACAAGAAACAAACAAACAAACCCATCCAAAAGTGGGTGAAGGATATGAAGAGACACTTTTCAAAAGAAGACATTTATGAGGCCAACAAACATATGAAAAAATACTCATCATCACTGATTATTAGAGAAATGCAAATCAAAACCACATCAAGATACCACCTCATGCCAGTTAGAATGGCAATCATTAAAAAATCTGGAGACAACAGATGCTAGAGAGGATGTGGAGAAGTAGGCACACTTTTACACATTTGGTGGGAGTGTAAACTAGTTCAACCATTGTGGAAGACAGTGTGGCACTTACTTAAGGACCCAGAAATAGAAATTCCATTTGATTCAGCAATCCCATTACTGAGTATATACCCAAAGGATTACAAATCATTTTATTATAAAGACACATGCACGTGGATGTTCATAGCTGCACTGTTTACAATAGCAAAGACCTGAAACCAACCTAAATGCCCATGAATGATAGACTAGACAAGGAAAATGTGGCACATATACACCATGGAATACTATGCAGCCATAAACAATAATGACTTTGTGTCCTTTGTAGGGACATGGATGAACCTGGAAACCATAATTCTCAGCAATTCTGACATGAAAACAGAAAATCAAATACCGCATGTTCTCACTCATAGGCGGGTGTTGAACAATGAGAACACATGGACACAGGGAGTGGAGCATTACACACAGGGTTCTGTTGTGCAGGGCCAAGGGAGGGACAGCGGGGGTTGGGGTTGGGAGGCCAAGGAGGGATAACATGGGGAGAAATGCCAGATGTAGGTGACGGGAGGGATGGAGGCAGCAAATCACTTTGCCATATGTGTACCTATGCAACAATATTGCATGTTCTGCACATGTACCCTGGAACCTAAAGTACAATAAAAAAGCAAACAAAGAAAAAACACACAAAAAAACAAAACAACAACAACAAAAAAGACATGATCTCATTCTTTTATGGCTGCATAGTATTCCCAGTATATATGTACCACATTGTCTTTATCTGGTTTGTCATTGATGAATACTTAGGTTGTTTCCATGTGTTTGCTATTGTGAATAGTGCTGCAGTGAACATTCACAAGTATGTGTCTTTATGGTAGAATGATTTATATTCCTCTGGGCATGTACCTGGTAATGGGATTGCTGGGTTGAATGGTAGTTCTGTTTTTAGCTCTTTGAGAAATGGCCAAACTGCTTTCCACAATGGTTGAACTAATTTACACTCCTACCAACAGTGTATAAGTGTTTCATTTTCTCCACAACCTTGCCAGCATCTGTTGTTTTTTGACTTTTTAATAATAGCCATTCTGACTGGTATGAGAGGGTATTTGATTGTGGTTTTAATTTACGTTTCTCTAATGATCAGCGATAATGAGCTTTTTTTCATATGCTTGTTGGCCACATGTGTGTCTTCTTTTGAGAAGTGTCTGTCCATGTCTTTTCCCAGTTTTTAAAGGGGTTGTTTTTCTCTTGTAAATTTGTATTCCTTATAGATGCTGGATATTAGACCTTTGTCAGATGCATAGTTTGCAAATATTTTCTCTCATTCTATAGGTTGTTTGTTTACTCTGTTGATAGTTTCTTTTGCTGTGCAGACGCTCTTAAGTTTCATTAGATCCCGTTTATCAACTTTTGTTTTTATTGTGATTGTTTTTGGTGTCTTTGTCATAAAATCTTTGACCATTCCTATGACTAGATGGTATTGCTTAGATTGTCTTCCAGAGTTTTCATACTTTTAGGTTTTACATTTAAGTCTTTAATTGTTATTGAGTTGATTTTTGTTTATGGTATAAGAGGGGATTTAGCTTCAGTCTTATGCGTACAGCTAGCCAGTTATCCCAGCAACATTCATTGAATAGGGAGTCTTTTCCCTGTGCTTATTTTTCTCAGTTTCTCAAAGATCAGGTGGTCATAGTGTGGCCTTATTTGTGGGCTTTCTATACTGTTTCATTGGTCTGTTTGTCTGTTTTTGTAACAGTACCAGGCTGTTTTGGTTAATATATCCCTGTAGTATAGTTTGAAGTTGAGTAATGTGATGCCTCCAGCTTTGTTCTCTTTACTTAGGATTGCTTTGGCTATTCAGACTCTGTTTTGGTTTTATATGAATTTTAAAATAGTTTTTTCTAATTGTGTGAAAAATGTCCTTGGCAGTTTGTAAGCTATAGCACTGAATCTATAAATTGCTTTGACCATTTTAATAATATTGATTCTTCCAATCCATGAGCATGGAATGTTTTTCCATTTGTTTGTGTCTTCTCTGATTTCTTTGAGTACTGTTTCATAATTGTCATTGTAGAGATTGTTGCCTCCATGTTTAGCTTTATTCCTAGGTATTGTATATATTTTATTATTTTTGTGGCGATTATAAATGGATTGCCTTTCTGGTTTGGCTGTTGGTGGTGTATAGGAATGCTAATGATTTTTGTACATTGATTTTATATCCTAAAACTTTGCTGACATTTTTTATTAGCTGATGGAGCTTTGAGGCCAAAACTATGGGGTTTTCTAGATATAGAATCATGTCATCTGCAAAGAGAGAATGTTTGACTTCCTCTTTTCCTATTTAGGTGTTCTTTATTTCTTTCTCTTGCCTAATTGCTCTGGCTAGATCTTCCAGATCTAGCCAGATCAAACAATGAGTTTGATCCTGCCATTTTGATGCTAGCTGGATGTTTTAGCTGTTAGTTGATGTATTTTCTTCATTGTATCGATGGTCTTTACCATTTGGTACATTTTTGGAGTGGCTGGTACTGGTTGTTCCTTTCTATGTTTAGTGCTTCTTTCAGGAGCTCTTGTAAGGCAGGCCTAGTGGTGATGAAATCTCTCAACAATTGCTTGTTTGTAAAGGATTTTGTTTCTCCTTCGCTTATGAAGCTTGGTTTGGCTGGATATGAAATTCTAGGGTGAAAGTTCTTTTCTTTAAGGATGTTGAATATCGGCCCCCACTCTCTTCTAGCTTGTAGGGTTTCTGCCCAGAGATCCACTATGAGTCTGATATGCTTCCCTTGTGAGTAACCCGACCTTTCTCTCTGGCTGCCCTTAGCATTTTTCCCTTCATTTCAACTCTGGTGAATTTGATGATTATGTGCCTTGGGATTGCTCTTCTTGAGGAATATCTTTGTGGTGTTCTCTGTATTTCCTGGACTTCAATGTTGGCCTGCCTTGCTAGGTTGGGGATGTTCTCCTGGATAATATCCTGAAGAGTGTTTTCCAGCTTGGATTCATTCTCTCTGTCACATTCAGGTACACCTATCAGATGTAGATTAGGTCTTTTCACATAATCCTATATTTCTTGGAGGCTTTGTTCATTTCTTTTCACTCTTTTTTCTCTAATCTTGCCTTGTCATTTCATTTCATTGAGTTGATCTTCAATCTCTGATATCCTTCCTTCTGCTTGTTCGATTCAGCTATTGAAACCTGTGTATGCTTCACGAAATTGTTGTGCTGTGTTTTTCAGCTCCATCAAGTTGTTTATATTCTTCTCTAAGCTGTTTATTTTAGTTAGCATCTCATCTAACCTTTTTTCTAGGTTCTTAGTTTCTTTGCATTGGGTTAGCACATGTTCTTTTAGCTCTGAGAAGTTTGTTATTGCCCACCTTCTGAAGCCTATTTCTGTCAATTCATCAGATTAGTTCTCCATCTTTGATCCCTAGCTGGTGAGGAGTTGTGATCCCTTGGAGGAAGAGAGGTGTTCTGGTTTTTGGTGTTTTCATCCTTTTTGCACTGGTTTCTTCCCATCTTAGTGGCTAGCCCATCTTAGTGGCTTTATCTACCTGTGGTCTTCGTAGTTTTTGTTGATGTTGAAGCTATTTTTCTTTTTCTTAGTTTTCTTTCTAATAGTTGGGCCCCGCTGCTGCAAGATTGCTGGAAGTCCACTCCAGACTCTGCTTCCTTGGGGATCACCCGTGGGGGCTGCAGAACAGACAGCAAATGTTGCTGCTGGTTTCTTCTGTTATCTTCTTCCCAGAAGGGTACCTGCCAGATGTCAGCCTGAGCTCTCCTTTATGAGGTGTCTCTTTGGGTACACAGGGGTTGAGGAGCAGCTTTAGGAGACAGTCTGGCCCTTATAGGAGCTCAAGTGCTGTGCTGGAAGCTCCATTGTTCCATGCAGAGATGCTGGGCAGGTACCTTTAAGTCTGGTGCAGCGGAACTCACAACTGCCTCTTTTCCCAGGTGCTGTGTCCTAGGAAGTTCACTTTATTTATAAGTTTCTGAGGTGCTGCTGCCTTTTTTCATAGATGCCCTGCCCCACACAGAGTAGTTTAGTCACAGTCTGCCAGCAGAGGTGCTGCTGAGCTGCCACAGGCTCTGTCCAGCTGCTGTGTGAACTGCCTCGGTAGTGGTGGTTGCCTTTCCCCCTACTGAGCTGGACTATCCTGGTTCCAGCTGTACTTGCTGTGAAACTCTCAATCCAGAGCGTTTGAGATTGCTTGTTTTGTGGGGGTGGTACCCACCAAGCCAGACTGTCTCGCTCCCTGTCTCTGCCCCCTCCCTTTCAGTTGAATGGGTGCCTCTGTCTCCCAGGCATTCCTGGAGCCAGTTGAAATAGCAGCACAGATTTGTGTGAGAGTCTGTGTGCCAAGCCAGCACCGGCTGAAATCACTGTGCTGAAAACTCGTAGTGCTTTTTGGCCCGGGAATTTTCTGGTCTGTGGGCCATGAAAACTTGTTTGGAAATGCGGTGGGTACTCACCCTCTTTATTGTTCTTGCTGGGAACTGCACTCCGGAGCTATTCCTATTTGGCCATCTTGGATCAACTCCGAGATCATGTGTTTTATGTGAACATGATGAAGCTGGAGGCTATCATCCTTAGAAAACTAACACAGGAACAGAAAACCAAAGACCACATGTTCTCACTTATAAGTGGCAGCTCAATGATGTTACCTATACAAGAAACCTTCACATGTACCCCCAAACCTAAAATAAAAGTAAATAACAACAACAAAAAAGACATGGGACATCATCAAGTGAATGACTCTCCACATAACAGAAATTTCCAAGACAGAAAAAGGCCCACAAAGCATATTAAAAAAAAAATAATAATGACTGAAAATTTCCCAAATCCCAAGAAAGATTATACCATCCAGGCACAAAAAGATGTAATCAATCAAATTTAACCCAAAGGGGAAATCCCCAAGGCACACAATAATCAAAATAACAAAAATGAAAGACAAAAAAAGAATACTCAAAGCAGCAGGAGAAAAGAAACATATGACATTCACTGGAGCCCCAATATGGCTTTCAATGGATTTCTCAACCAAAACTCTGAAGGGCAGAAGAGAGTAGCATGCTATATTCCAAGTTCTGAGGGGGAGAGGAGAGACTGGCAACTAAGAATACATTCCCATCTTAGTTATTCTTCAAAAATAAAGGCGAGATAAAGATTTTCCCAGCCAAACCAAAGCAGAGGGAATTAGTTCATCAACACCAGACCTGTCTTACCTAAAATGCTAAAGGGAGTTTTTCAAACTGAAAAAAATGAATGCTAACATGTAACAAGAAAACATCTAAAGACATTAAACTGACTTGGAAAAACAAGAAAACAGGCACATTCAGAATAGTCTAATACTGTAATGGAGGCAACTAAACCACTTATGTCTTGAGCATGCAGACTAAAACATGAAACTATTTAAATATAATAACTATGATAATTGGCTAAGAGGCAATATAAGATGTAAATTGAAGCATTAAAGAGTCAAAATGTGGTGAAGGGGATGGTGTTAAAGGGTTTTGGGTTTTTTAGGGGGGGCTATTTTTCTTTTGGTTGGGTTCAAAGCTAAGTAATTATCAATGTAAAATAACCTCATAAATTTTTTTGTAAGCCTCATGGTGATCACAAAGCAAAATAAATACAGTAAAAATAGCATAGGATCAATAGATATACTAAAAATAGCATAGAATCAAAACATACTACCAAAGAAAATCACTTAACCACAAAGGAAGACAGTAAAGAAGGAAGAAAGGATTTACAAAATAACCAAAACACAAGTAAGAAAATGGCAGCAGTAAACTCTTTTTTATCAATAATAACTTTGAATGCAAATGAATTAAATTCTCCAATTAAAAGACAAAAAATAGTTGAATGGATTAAAAAAAACAAGATTATATGCTGTCTTCAAGAAACTCACTTTACCTATAAAGACACACACAGACTGAAGTGAAGAGATAAAAAAGGATATCCCATGCAAATGGAAACCATAAAAGAGCAGGAATAGTTACACTTATATCAGATTATATAGACTTCAAGTAAAGAACTGTTAAAAAAGAGACAAAGAATATTATATAATAAAGGGATCAATATAGAAAGATAATATAATGATGATAAATATATCTGCACCCAACACTATAGCACTCAAATATAAAAAACAAAAATTAATAGACCAAAAGGGAGAGACTGATTGCAAAATAATAATAGTAGGGGACTTCAACATTCCACTTTCAGAATGGACACATGATCCATTCTGAAAGAAAATCAGCAAAGAAATATTCGAGGCAAACTGTCCTGTAGACTAAATGGCCCTAACAGACATTTACAGAATATTCCATCCAACTGCTGCAGACATTTTCAGAATATTCCCTCAACAGCACATGGAAGATTCTCTAGGATAGATCATATATTAGGTCACAAAACAAGTCTTAACAGATTTTTAAAAATCTAAATCGTATCAAGTATCTTTCCTGATCACAATGGAATAAAACTAGCAATTAATAATAGAAAGAATGTTTAAAACTGTACAAATCCAAGGATATTAAGCAGCAGAACCCTGAATAAGAAATGGATCAGTGAAGAAATTAAAAGAAAAATGTTAAAATTTCTTGAGACAAATGAAAATGAAAATGCAACACACTAAAACCTAAAAGATACAGGAAAATAAGTTCAAAGAGAGAAGTTTATAACAATCAATGCCTACATCAGAAAAGCAGAGAGACATCAAATAAAATACAATGAACTTCTAGAAAATATAAAAGGTAGAACAAACAAAACCCCAGATTTTTAGAAAAAATAAAATTATAAAGATTAGAGCAAAAATAACTGAAACTGAAACCAAAAAAAGAAAAATCAAAACAGAAAGCTATTTTTTAAAAAGAGAAACAAAACTGACAAACCTTTAGCTAGACTAAATAAGAAAAAAAGAGAAGAGATCCAAATAAATAAAACCAGAGATAAAAAGGGAAATGCTAAAATTGATACCTTCGAAATATAAAGGATCATTAGAGTCTGTTATGAACACCTACATGCCAACAAAATGGAAAACCTATTAGCAGAAGAAATGGATAAACTTCTGGATATGTGCAGCATAACAAAATTCAACTATGAAGAAATAGAAAACCAGAACAGACTAGTAATGTGTAATGTGATTGAAGCAGTAATAAAATCTTTCATCAAAGGAAAACCCAAAATCTGAGGGCTTCACTGCTGAATTCCACCAAACATTTGAAGAAAAACTCATACCAATTATACGCAAAGTCTTCAAAAACAAAAACTGAAGAGGAGAGAATACTTCTAAACTTATTCTACAAGGCCAGAATTCACCTAATACTAAAACCAGACAAGGACACACACATACACACACAGAGAGAAAACTAAAAGTTAATATCCCTCATGAACGTAGATGTAAATATCCTCAAGAACATACTAGCAAACTGAATTCAGCAACACATTAAAAAGATCATTCATCATGATCAAGTGGGATTCATCGGATGCAAGGATGATTCAACATAAACACATCAACAAATGTAACACATCACATTAACAAAACCAAGAACAAAAACCATTTGATCACTTCAACAACAGATGCTGAAAGATCATTCAATAAAATTCAACATCCATTTATGATAAAAAAAAAAAAACTCTCACCAAACCATGTGTAGTAGAAACACTTCTCAGAACAGTAAAGCCATATATGACAAACCCAGGAGGAGCTAACATCATACTGAAAAGGGAAAAACTGAAAGCCTTTCCTCTAAAATCTGGAATAAGATAAAGATGTTCACTTTCACCATTTCTATTCAACATGGATAGTATTGGAAGTTCTAGTCAGAGCAATTAGGCAAGAGAAAAAAATAAGGGGCATCTAAATGAGAAAGGAAGAAGTCAAATTATCCTTATTCACAGACAACATGATCCTATATTTAGAAAAACCTAAAGACTCCACCAAAATAATGTTAAAACAAATAAACAAAGTCAGTAAAGTTGCAGGACATAAAATCAACATGCAAAAATCAGTAGCAATTCTATACATCAACAGTGAACAATCTTGAAAAAAAATTCAAGAAACCAATCCCATTTATAGCAGCTACAAAAAAAAAAATCTAGGAATAAATTTAACCCAAAGTAGTAAAAGTTTCTACACTGAAAACTTAAAACACTATCAAAGAAATTAAAAAGAACACAAAAATGAAATAATACTCCATGCTCATGGATTGGAATAATTAACAATGATAAAATGCCCACACTACCCATAACGATCTACAGATTCATTGCAATCTGTATTAAAATACCAATAATATTATTCAGATAAATATAAAAGACAATTCTAAAACATGTATGGAACCACAGAAGACCCCAAATAGCCAAAGTGTTCTTACACAAAAATTATAAAGCTGGAAGAATCACGCTATCAGACTTCAAACGATACTGCCATGCTATCATAACCCAAACATCATGGTACCGGCAGAGGAACATACATATTGACTAATGGAAGAGAAGAGAGAACCCAACACACCTTTACAGCTTGATTCATTTTTAACAAAGGCGCCAAGAACATACTTCGGAGAAATGACAGTCCCTTCAATAAACAGTACTGGGAAAACTGGATACCCATATGCAGAAGAATGAAACCAGATCCCTATCTCTCACCTTATACAAAAATCAAATCAAAGTGGATTAAAGACTTAAATGTAAGACCTAAGAGTTTGAAACTACTTGAAGAAAACATTGGTCTAGGCAAAGATTTTTTAGGGTAAGACTTCAAAAGCACAGGCAACCAAAGAAAAAGCAGAAAAATGGGATTATATCAAGCTAAAAATCTTGAAATATATTGAAATATATATTAGTACAAACTTTCTGCACAACAAAGAAAACAAGAGTAAAAAGACACGAGAGAACATATTTGCAAACTATCCATCTGATAAAAGATTAATAGTCAGAATATATAAAGAACTCAACAGCAAGAAACAAACAATCCAGTTTAAAAATCGGCAAGTGACCTGAATAGAGATTTTTCAAAAGGAGGCATACAAATTGCCAACAGGGCATGTGAAAAAAATGCTCCATATCACTAATCATCAGAGAAATGCAAACCAAAGCAACAATGAGAAGATAGCTTATCCACTTAAAATTGCTATTATCAGAAAGACAAAAAAACAAATGCTGATGAAGACCAGAGAAAGGGGAACACTAGTATATTGTTAGTGGGAATGCAAATTAGTATAGTCACTATGGAAAACAGTATAAAGGTTCCTCAAAAAACTAAAAATAGATCTAGCACATAACCTATCAATTCCAATATATATCCAAAAGAAAGGAAATTAGTCTACCAAAGAGATACCTGCACACCCATGTTAACTGCAGCATTATTCACAATAGCAAAGATATGGAAACAACATAAGTGCACATCAGCAAAGGGGTGGATAAAGAAAATGTGCAATATATACATAACAGAGTATTACTTAGCTATAAAAAGAATGAAATTTTCTCATTTTCAGCAACATGGATGGACTTAGATGTCACTATATTAAGTGAAATAAGCCAGGCACAGAAAGATAAATATTGAACGTTCTCATTCATATATGAGAGCTAAAAAAAGTGGGTCTCATGAAGGTGGGAGTAGAATAAGAGAAGAAGGCATAAATAGAGGTTGGTTAATGAATACAACAATCAAGTTAAATATAAGTAAGAAGTTCTAGTGTTCGACAGCACAGTGGGGTGACTATAGCTAACAATAATTTATTGTGTATTTCAAAATAGATAGAAAAGAAGATTTGAAATCTTCTTAACACAAAGAAATGATAAATATTTTAGGTGTTGGATATTCTAATTACTCTGATTTAATCATTACACATTGCAAGAATGTATAAAAGTATTATGACGGGGCGTGGTGGCTCACGCCTGTAATCTCAGCACTTTGGGAGGCTGAGGTGGGTGGATCACGAGGTCAGGAGTTGAAGGCCAGTCTGGGAAAGATGGTGAAACCCCATCTCTACTAAAAATACAAAATTTAGCCACCTGTAATCCCAGCTGTTCGGGAGGCTGAGACAGGAGAATTGCTCGAACTCGGGAGGTGGAAGTTGCAGTGAGCCAAGATTGCGCCACTGCACTCCAGCCTGGGCAACAGAGCGAGACTCTGTCGCAAGAAAAAAAAATCACATATATCCAATAAATATGTACAATTCTTACATAACAATATAATTTTTTAAAGGTTTGCATAATTATCAGCACTAATCTTACACAAACACGCACAACAAAAACCAAACCAAAAAAAATCTTCCCAGATCTAAACTATATGTGCACGTACACACACACACATGAGACTTAGGGCACAAATATCTGCTTATGTTACTCACTCCCACTTCTCTCCATTTAAATATAAACCTTTGACAATAGCAAATAAGCTTTTCTACTTTCAGTAACTTCCCAAGTCGAGTCACTCACTATCTTTTGCTGTATTCACCTGAGGCATTTTCATTTATTTTAAATATGAAATTTTTCCCCACAGGACATCCAAAAAGATAAAACCAAAAGCCTCTGAGGAATACAGAACTCCAATTTTTAATGGTTCTATTAGAATAGTACAAATTAGGCTACAGAAGGACAAAGGAGGATTAATCTTGTAATCTTTAAATGCCTACTTTAAAATTAAACTAATTCATTTACAATTCTAGGTTTTATTTTCAAACAACCTTAACATAAAATATACTCTCTTTTAATTTTCTGCAAGTAAAACATAGTTTTTTAGCTTCAGAAAACTAGACTTTGAAGTTAAGCTATTGATTTGTTCTCCTGGATTGCCAGAAAATAAAGTACTCCTTAATGTGCAGCAGAAGGCAGAGGGAGAAAGAGGGAAAGATTCTTTGGGAAACTGTGAAAGCCATTCAGCAGGGAGCAGCCTATTTCTAACTACATCCATGACTCCACATTGACACTGAGCTTTGCAGTCCCTCTTAGGTAAGAATGATAGACCTCTGAACATGTAAAAATTCAAGCATTAATGATGGTAGGTACCCTGTTTTTTTTTTTTGTTAATAAACAAATTCTCCAGATATTACTCGAATACTTGTTGAGTGGACTCACTGCAATACAACTGCCTCACAGCCAAATCAGATGAGGTAGGAGAGCTGGGGGCTCATGTAAAAATGGTCGAAGGAACATCCATTTCCTCTTGTTACATAAGAGACACATAAATGTATTTAACTAAAATACTTGATTTAGTTTGATTTGTATATTTTGACAAAAAACTAAGACAAAAGTCTTAGCTTTTGTATAAGACAAGATTATAACCTTTTTCATATTCAAGAAAGCTTTACAATTTAGGTCATTCAAAAGCACATTAATACAAATCTTAATATAAATGAACATCGATTCATCACATTCAAATTATGTACACATCCTAAGTTTTACAAGTTATTTGTGTATTTTTTTTACTTGGCAAATTAATTTCTTCTTATATTTAGAGGTGCCATTATCCATTACACCAGGCTACAGCTTATATATCCAGAGAAAAATGCCAACTTTAAATTCACCAATATTTGTGGAACATAATAAAAAATATACAGGATATTGTTTGTCAATCAGTTTTATAATTTTAACCTGAGGATAACATTTAATTTAAAGTTTAAGGATATAAAAGTTCACATTTTTTTAGCAAAGGAAAAAGGGAAAAGATGAAAGTAAAAAGAACAAAATTGAGGCTGGAAATCCATCTTAAGCCTAAATGACAATGTCTTCATAAGTTAATATTAATCCTTTAATTATAAATTTTAAAGGTTTAAGTAGTTTCTATGACCTTAGCTTTGAATAATTATGCCATATGGAGCTTTTCTTAAATTTGAAAAAGATGCTGAATTGTCGCTCAAAGGCTTTTAATGACTTTAGGCTGGCAGAATTCCAGTATAATCCTTCAGGCACCACTTAAAATTATAGACCAGGAACCCAAGCTGGTAAATGCCATGTCAAAATCCAAAGAGCTTTTTTTTACTGAGTAAGGTACGTTGTAGAAAATGTCTGATGTGTTGGTATATTTATAAATATCAAAACATGAAGCTGAAAACAACTATTTATAGTGGACAATTCACAAAGGAAAAGATGAACAGATTAGACTAAATTTACATAAAATGTTTTTGTATCGTAAAATTAAATCAAAAAAGGCAAATGCCAAAGATATTTGCCACAAAGATAAGGGTTTTATCATCCTAAATATAAAAGGAGTTTATTAGATAAGCTGATGAGAAAAACATTAAGACCCTAAAAGAAGAAAAACTGGCAAAAGACACGCAGAGGCAATTTCCAGAAAATGACGTGTAAATAAATAACAGGTAAATTGATTGCAAATGTTCAATCTCTTACACTTAAAAAATACAAATTAAAACAACTAATTTTCACAAACATGTACTAAAAATTAGGAAAAGCTACTAATAAATCTGCAGACTAAGTATATACTCTACTGAAGTAAACATACATTAGTGCAAACTTTCTGAAATGCAATTAGACCTTTTAATTCTACTAGGATTTTAACCTTAAAAAAATTGGAAATTGAAAATGTTAACAAAAGTTTGCTTATAACAATGCCAATTGCCACATTAAGTAATATTTTTAAAAAACTAAATGTTTGGCTGGGTGCAGTGGCTCACGCCTGTAATCACAGCAGTTTAGGAGGCCAAGGTGGGTGGATCACCTGAGGTCAGGAGGTTGAGACAGCCTGGCCAACATGGTAAAACCTCATCTCTACTAAAAATACAAAAATTAGCTTCATGTGGTAGAAGCTAATTTTTGTAGTCTCAGCTAAACAGGAGCTACGCAGGAGGCTGAGGCAGGAGAATCACTTGAACCTGCGAGGTGGAGGTTGCAGTGAGCAAAGATTGTGCCACTGCCCTCCAGCCTGGGCAACAGAGCAAGACTCTGTCAAAAAACAAAACAAAACAAAACAAAACAAAAAACCCCTAAATGTTCTAAAATTTAAAAAACACACATACAATTAATTATGTTATATCTATAAAACAGAATATCATGAAACAATGAAAACAATATTTTCAAAGAATTTCAAATGACCTGGGAATATTCTTAGTATAATGCTTTAAAAAGCAAGAGAATGAATTGTTCAGTCAGTATGATCTTGGGCAGTTAAGTTGATATGGCTATTTTACATGTACATTAAATTATTACTATTATATCTGGGTGGTGGTAGTAACAGGGAATTTTACACCTTTCTCTACTTTCCCTGTTTTCTAAAATACCTTCTATTTCAAGGAAGGTTATTTTTTAAATAGCTGAATAGGTTTCTAAAACAGTGGTACAATTTAGATACCAAAGTTTTAATCAATCCTCTGAAAATTACCCACTATCATCACTTCGTAATATTCTTTAATTTTTCAAAAGTTCATATTTTATGGGCTTTGTTTCAATTCAGTTTGAAAAGATTTTATAAGGCCACAAAAGAAGCTTTCACTTTGCAAATGTCAATCATTTACTGTCTTGGATTCTCTATTTCAAGCATTTTGACCTTGTGGAGGTATTTCATGTTTCTCTTAACTCAAAATCACTGAAGATATCATCTGGGTTTAAATTGCTGCTGACAGAAACTCAGGTAGGATCTGGACTTAGGAATCCTTTTATAACCTTAGCATTGTAAGCACTACTGAAACAACAGACCCATATGGAATGTTCCATTGAGATTATTTAATATTCTGGTGTTATTGTCCTTTCCTCCTTGAACTTTAATTTTATACTCAATAATAGAAAATTAACTTCTAAACCTTGGAATTATTGACTGGATTTTAAACTGCTGGCAAGTACTTTAAATTTCAGATTTATTTAAACATGATAAAAACATCAAACTTTTTAAAAGATACAGTGAGAAGAATTCAAATAAATTGCAGAATGGCACAACAGACTAACAACAGAATCAGCAGCTTGTTAGTTTTAATTCAAACCCTTATAGTAAAAACTCAAATTTTAAAAAATTTGTGTAGAAAAATTCAAAGTATGCCTGAGAAAAGATTTATGCTATGTTTTTAACTTATTAACTGAGATAAAGGAAGTCAGAACACTAAAATAACATAAATGAGTATTTGAATATGAGGATGTATCATATCCTACCCAAAGTATTTATAATGAGTTGAGATCAAATGTGGATAACTCAATAACAATTTAACTATTCACATGACCAGGCACAGAGGCTATCCTGAATTTCTCAGTTGATAATCATTCTTTTATTCACTCTTAAGATTAATGAGTGCTTACTTTGTGTAAGGCACCATGCAAGCTCCTGAAGCATAAGAAACAAATACTTTCTGCTTTCAAGGAATTCAGAGTCCAGGTCTTTGCTACATTTGGAAATGCTAAACTCCTCTAACTATTTAAGTCAAAATATCAACCAATCAGAAATACAAATTACTCTTGATGTAAGCACAGCATTTAGATTTCATCATGTGGGCTATGAGGTTGGTGAATTCCACCAACTTGATACAAACCAGACACAAACCAAACTCATCGCAGCACCAGCCTATGTAATATACTCTTCCCTTTCCCTAGACTCTCCCTCTTTGTCCACAGTGCCTCCATTCTGGCTCACCTCAGTTCCTCTATCCATGTCTGTTAAAAGTTCTGTGCTCAAACCTCCTTTCTACCTTCTGGGATCCCTTGTGTTCTCATTTCAATCTAGGAACATTCCATTCTTCCAGATGCAGGATACCCATGCTCCCTCCTCTACCTGAGGAACTCCAATTCTATGGGGAAGAATTCCCTTACATCTTCTTCCATTCCAAGACATTCCACTGTTCAGCTGGAAGCCTGTTGCACTTTTCTTGAAATTCCTCACCTAAGCACACTACTCTGACTCTTTACTAAGAATACAGATGTTAAAAGGCATTTTCTAGTCTCGTCAGAAAGCTTCTCTGTATCTTTCCAATTCTCATCTTCCTTCCTCCCTTGGTGAAGATCACGATTCCTGTCACTCATTCACAGAATACATACCCGGAGAGCACCTGCCACAAGCTGGGTTTTCTAGGCAGTGGTGGTACAGAAGTAAACAAGCTAGACAAGGTCCTGCTAACAGGGCTTATGTTCTAGTGGATGGGAGGAAATAAACAAGTGAACAAGTAAAAGGATGATTTCAGATAATGCAATGAGCTATGAAGAAAATGAGACAAAAAAGGTGGCATAGGTAGGGCAGACTTAAGATGAAAAGGTCAGAGAAGGATGCTCTAAGAAGTGCAGAATGAAGACAAAGAGTCTAGCCATCAAAAAATCATGTGGAGAAGCATTCTGGCACAGGGTGACAGTGGTAAAGACCTGGAGGCAGAGGAGAGTGTGGCGCATTCTGGGAAAAGACCAGTGGACCCTTGCAGCCTTGTAGCCAAGGGCCAAGGTGGGCCCGTGCTGGGTCTGTGCTGGGGATGCCATTTCCACCTGTGTCATCTCACAGATCACAAGCCATCAATAATCTCCGATTCTTCACATCATTAAGCTGTTCCTCTTCATTAGTCCCTTCTTATGTACTTAAAACTGTTCAAGACATGTTCAGTCCCAAAACATACTCTCTTTAACTCGTGCTGCTTTTTGGAACATCTTCCTTTTAAGATTGCACTTTCCCAAACTCCCACTTTGCATTGTGTGTTCCCTCACTTCCACTTCCTGACTTACCTTCTGTACCCCTGTTTCTGGGCACACTATCACTTCCTGACACCTTCTGTGCCCGTTTCTGGGCACACTATCACTTCCTGACTCACCTTCTGTGCCGCTGTTTCTGGGCACACTATCACTTTCTGACTCACCATCTGTGCCCCTGTTTCTGGCACACTATCACTTCCTGACTCACCTTCTGTGCCCGTTTCTGGGCACACTATCACTTCCTGACTCACCTTCTGTACCCTGTTTCTGGGCACACTATCACTTCCTGACTCACCTTCTGTGCCCCTGTTTCTGGGCACACTATCACTTCCTGACTCACCTTCTGTGCCCCTGTTTCTGGGCACACTATCACTTCCTGACTCACCTTCTGTACCCCTGTTTGGGCACACTATCACTTCCTAACTCACCTTCTGTACCCTGTTTCTGGGCACACTATCACTTCCTGACTCACCTTCTGAACCCTGTTCCTGGGCACACTATCACTTCCTGACTCACCTTCTGTACCCCTGTTTCTGGGCACACTATCACTTTCTGACACCTTCTGTGCCCCTGTTTCTGGGCATATTATCACTTCCTGACTCACCTTCTGTGCCCCTGTTTCTGGGAACACTATCACTTCCTGACTCACCTTCTGTGTCCATTTCTGGGTACACTATCACTTCCTGACTCACCTTCTGTACCCTGTTTCTGGGCACACTATCACTTCCTGACTCACCTTCTGTGCCCTGTTTCTGGGCACACTATCACTTTCAGCGCACTGTCCAGTCATCAGTGACTTCATGGTTTCAAATCCCATGACCGTTCTCCAACCCTCATCCTTCCTGAGTTTGGGTCACATTCTTGACAATCTCCCTTTCCAAATAGTCTTTTCCTCTATTTCCATAAAAGTGCGTTCTTCTCATGTTCCTTCTACCTTCGTGACCCTTCTTTGACTGTTTCCTCCCTGACCTCTCAAATGGAGTTGTACCCCTAAGTTCTTCCCTCGCAGTTGCTCTTTCTCCCTCCCTCCCACCTCTTTACCCTCGCTTTAACAATCCCATTCACTCTCAAGGCCACAGGCCAGGCCTTCTCTGTGAGTGATTCCCACAGCTGTTGGTTTCCAATCCTGCCTGCTCTTGGGATATCCACAAACATTTTTTTCAGCAGCAAGGGAAAGTGTTATGTCACTTCAAACTCCACATGTTCTTAACTCAATTCAGCTTCCTCCTCCTCCAACCAGAAACTACATTCCTGATGGATTTATACTCAACAAGCCTAATCAGTGCTATCTCTACGATGATTTTCAAATGTCTGCTTCGTCCCCTTGCTACTGCCAACACTCTCAGGGCCTTCTCATGCACATCTGCTGTGCTCTCCGGGACCTCTCGCCCGGATTAATCCAGTCCTTGTTAACTCCTGCTGCTGCTACCACATCTTGCCAACACCAAGAGGATGATGTGCCTAATAATCACTCGCATCTTGACACTTTATTTCTCAAAAACCTTCAGCAACTCCTCACTCTTTACCCAATGAAGCAAAAATGCTTATCAGCTTTGGAGACTTTCGATGATCCCAAAGCTATCTTAGCTCCATCACCAGCTCACCCCTTGATCAACCTCTAAGTCATGGAAATGGTTTTGTTTGCTCTTGCTTTCCTTATTCTTTTGACTTAGAACACCATTCAACATGTCTACCAGTTAAAATCCTACTTATGCTACTTATGTCTCTTTCAAATGACATCTCTCCCAATTAATTTTCCCTGATTTCCTCAGCAGAAAATAAGTTTCTCCAAATTCACACTGTCTTGTATTATAGTTATCTGTGTATGTGTACCTGTAGTATTTTCCTTGCAGTCACTATCTATCTGAGGACAGTGACCTCTTCCTCCCTTTTTTATATACTCTCAGTGCCTGGGATAATGCCATTCTGCGGTATAAAAATTCAGGTTTCTAATACTAATTTTAAAATTATCTTTAACCTGTAAATTAGTTAATATCACATATAAACCTACACTTGATAAAGTTCGTCTATTAAAAAGAGGCATTTGGAGTGTGAATAGATAATGCAAGAAAATTAAGGCCTAAATTGGAAGTGTTATATGCCTGACTTTGGCATATCCAATTTTCTTAAATCAAGGTGCACAAGTATCTGTGCCATTTAAGAACATTCACTTAGAAATACTTTGAACTGCTAGAGGAGCTGACTGAAGTCCAGGTGAGGTGTGTGTAAGAGTTAACAGAAAACATAAGTGTCAACACCACTTTAACTTTCCATCATGCTCTCTTTCATCTGCTATTGTCAGAGTCTGAGACTATACCATATCAGAATATTTCCCTAATTCCTGAAACTATATATTTTAGCATTGAGACATTATTATTTTATCCTGCTGTGAGGGAATTATCACTAACATCCCATTTAGCCTGAACATGTCCTGAGTGGCTCAACCTATTGGTCTTATAGTCTTCTTCCTTTTAGCAAAGAGGAATTCCATCTGTCCACTGGCTTGGGAAAATATCCTTGGTGCTGCCCGTGACTGCTCCACCCCACTCCCCACCCCTCAGCATATCCCATATATGAACCAACAGTGAATTCTGTCAGCTCCACCTTCAGAACATATCCCGGATCCGATCAGGTTTTACTACCTTCACGGCTACTGGCTAGGCCCAAGCCTCTATTACCTTTCATCTATATTTTTTGCATCAGCCTTTTAACTGGTCTCTCTACCTCCCCTTTTGCCATCAATTCAGTCTATTCTCAGCACAGCAGATGACGAGATCCTATTCAAGTGTGAGTCAGATCATGTTACTCCTCTGCTCAAAATCTGCCAAGCTCTTCTACTCGTAGAGAGTCAAAGCAAAACCCTCTCACTGGCCTACTCATACCTACCTAACCTGGACCCACACCCTGAGGGTTCTTCTCTAGCCTCATCACTTTCCCCTATTCTTCTCCGTCATCGTGTCCAGACACACCACTTTCTCTGCTGTTCCTCCAAGAAGTCAGGCTCCCTCCTGTCTTTTTTTTTTTTTTTTTTTTGAGACAGTTTTGCTCTGTCACCAGGCTGGAGTGCAGTGGTGTAATCTCGGCTCACTGCAACCTCTGCCTCCTGGGTTGAAGTGATTCTCCGGCCTCAGCCTCAAGAGTAGCTAGGAATACAGGCATGTGCCACCAGGCCCAGCTAATTTTTGTATTTTTAGTAAAGAAGGGGTTTCACTATGTTGGCCAGGATGGTCTTAATCTCTTGACTTCACAATCTGCCCGCCTTGGCCTCCCAAAGTGCTGGAATTACAGGTGTGAGCCACCATGCCCGGCCCACTCCTGCCTATTTACCGTCCTTTTTCTTATTTATTTCTGGGTTCAGAGCTATGCTGCCAAGGGCCAAATCTGCTGAAATCTGACTTTCAAATGAATTAAGGTACAATAAAGCAAGTACCTTAGGATCTCAGTCTATGTAAAATCAATGCAGTAACGGCTAGTAGGGTATTGCAAACTCTTTAAAGGCTCTACACTATTTGAAGATAAAGAAGGATAGGTGGGAAAACAATTAAACAAAATTAGATGATTCTTAAGTTACTCTTTTCACGTTTCTCATTCCCAGGATAAAGATTAGTCTTAAGAAACACAAGAGGCAATTTTGGAAACAGCAATTCACATTTAGTACCCGATTTTTCTGAACATCAAAAGAAAGAATATTTGAGGTTGTACCTTGAATATAAGTCCAACCAAAATGTATAAATGTCATGTTGACATTTATTACAATAATATATAATTCTAAAAAGATTTTTCTTATTTCTACTAAAATATCAACCTGGGAAAATAAGTCATCATTTATGTTACACTGTTACAAAAAACTGTAAAATCTAGAAATGCTTATTAGATGACCAAGGGAAGATCTGAAACTTTGTCTCCATCTGGGAAAATTAAGGGATACAGCCCCAGTATTTCTAATCAAAACAATATCTGACAATATTATAATACTGCTTTATTACAATGTGTATTTAATGACTGTGGAATAGGATAGTCCATATAACACCTTTCATGAAAATCAGAGAAAAAGTTAGGAAATTCCCTAGACTATTTCACTGGTGCTTAGACATAAGAGCAAAATACTTAAGTTTCTTGATTGAAGAGTTTATACATGTCAAGAGTAATTCCATGTCTACTACCTTTGGGAGATTAAATGTAAGAGTGGTGGAAGTGGATTTTAAACATGGGTTTCAACTGTCTATTAAAGAAGCCAAGTAAATAGCTTACCTTTTCCAATGTCATCTCTGTCTCAGCAGCGTGAGTCTTTTTCAGCTCTATTTTCATCTTTTCTGATTCAGCCTTCAGTTTGTTGACGACAGTCTCATGTTCCCTGGTGGCCCTTTGCTTTTCCTCTTCCCGAAGAAGACCAAGCTCTACCAGCTGCTGTTTCCGCTGTGAGTTCACATTAATCAGTTCTTCTCTCAACTTGTGAACCTGAGCCTCCATGTTGGCAATAACCTTATTGTAAAAAATGGAAAAATGGGTAGAGGATATGAATAGGGAAGTCACAAAAGAAGAACCAATGGGCAAAAGGCCTATAAGCGAAATATCAACACATGAAATAGAAAGTTTAGCTTGCACTCCATCCTTTCTTCTTTCCTTCCTGTCCTCCCTTTCTTCCTTCATTCCTTCTTTCCTCCCTCCTTCCTCTCCTTCCTTCATTCCGTACTCTCATGTCATTCCCTCCTAGCTTAGAGGCAAATACCACCTGGAACGTTTTACCATACATTTGTATCCTTAAACAGCATATTGTTTAGTTTCACTTGTTTCTAATATCTATGTAAATGGAATATTACATGTATTTTTCTGAAACTTGCTTTTGCAAATATTCAACATCATCATGTTCCTGAAATCCGTCCAGTATTCCCTATTGGATTTTTGCTTTTTATTTATTGATTTCTGCTTTTATTTTTATGTCCTTCTTCCTACTTTTTTAAGGTTTATTTTGGGATACTTATTTATTTTTATCATTTCTTCTTTTCTGATTTATAAACGTAAAACTACAAATGACTCTCTATTGCTTTAGTTCAATCTCTTTGGTTTAGATATGTGGTATTTTCATTATCGTTTAGTTCAAAATATTTTTTTAACTTGTCTTATGATTTTTTCTTTGACTTATGAACCATTTAGAAGTATGTTTCTTAATTCCCAAGCATATGGGACATATTAGCTTCCCAGGGTTGCCATAACAAAGTAGCACAAACTAGATGGCTTAAAAGAACAGAATTTTATTCTCTCATAGTTCTGGAGGCTAGAAGTCTTAAAATCAAGGTGCTGGCAGAGTTGGTTCCTTCTGGAACCTCTGAAGGAGAGCTGTTCCATGCCTGTCTCCTAGCTTCTGGTATTTCCTGACAGTCTTTACTGTTCTTTGCTGTGTAAATACATCATTCCAATTAGTGCCTTTGTCTTCACACGGATTTGTTCTCTCCGGTGTCTGTGTCTCCGCGGTGCCCTGTTTTATAAGGACACTGATCATACTGGATTTAGGGCCCATCTTAATCCAGCATCACCTAATTTTAACTTGATCACACCTGCAAAAATCCTGTTTCCAAATGGTATCACATTCACAGTTTCTGTGTAACATGAAATTTTGAGGGGGACACCGTTTAACTCAGGACATGGACTTCAATGGCTGTTGCTTTGTCACTCACTTCTAATTGCATTGTGGCCAAAGAATGTAGTCTATCTCCCATTAAGTCTTTGCAAATTTTGAGAATGTTTGATGGCAAGTTATGTAGCCAATTTTTTAAAAGCTTCAAGTAGGAGTGCTAACAAATGTGTATTCTGTGTTTTCTACTGTTTTCCAGTGCTATGGTCTATACATGCTCATCATGTCAAACTTGGTACATGGTTGAAATCTTCTATCACTTACTTATTGCCACCAAGATATTAGCCAGCGATGCAACATTTTCTAAAACACAATAATAAATATTTCATTTCATGCCTGATGTACTTTCAACAAGCACTGCATAAATCAGCATTACCTTGACTGGAAACCAGAAAAATAAAAAAGCGGCAGTAATCCAAATGTTGCATTATGATGCTGGGAATACAAATACAAAGCTAAATGATGAGAAATTCCTTTGGTCAAAATATCTACAAGAATTATTTCATTTTCAATACAAATATTACATTCATCCTATTTTTGATTTTAACAATCTTGTGATTTCTACATGATAAATAATAATTGCTATAATTTTGAGTGTTTACTTGCATCAGGCATCTTATACAGATTATTTTAATCTTTGTAACAACCCAGTAGGATAGATATTAATATACAAAGTTTTCTTTATTTTAGATTGTGTTCAGTATATATTAGCTCAACTCTTAGCCCTGAGGCTTCTCTACACTAGACTGGAAAAGACATCCAGAAAAAAAAAAAAACATTTATGCTAGAGGAAAGACAATGCTTTCTAGTAATAAATCTGAGCCTTTGAGAGGGGAGGTGATGGGATGTCCCATTTATATCTGGGCTCTCTAAGAAAAGCTTACTTGTACTAGTCCCAAAGGAATGTGCGAAAGGACTTTATATAAAAGGCTGATTCTTGTAAACCTGTAGTGGAAAAAATTAGTTATTTTCTTTCTTCAGGAAATCTATGCAACGTTTTAACATTTATTTGTTTCTCTATTTCATAGATTGATACTTGTATATCAATATTCAGATGTAGATCAATTGCCCGTGAAAACAAAGTCTTTTACCTTTTGTTCTGTTTTATAATGATTCCTTTGAACCCAAGAGAAGAGATAGTCAGTGCAATCGGGCTCTGAAATAGAGAATACATCTTCTAAAAGCAGATAGACTTTAGCAGTGACAACGGTTACGTTTTTGGGAGGCAGAAGATTCATCGCTGCACTGTTTACAATAGCAAAGACCTGGAACCAACCCAAATGCCCATCAATGATAGACTGGACAAAGGAAATGTGACACATATATACCATGGAATACTACACAGTCACAAAAAATGGGTTCGTGTCCTTTGTAGGAACATGGATGAATCTGGAAACCATCATTCTCAGCAAACTGACACAAGAACAGAAAATCAAACACCGCATATACTCACTTATAGGTGGGTGTTGAACAATGAGAACATGTGGACGCATGGAGGGGAGTATCACACACTGGGGTCAGTTGTGGGGAGCTAGAGGATGGATAGCAGGGAGGTGGGAGGGTTGGGAGGGAAAACATGGGAGAAATGCCAGATAGAGATGATGGGGGGATGGAGGCAGCAAACCACCTTGCCATGTATGTACCTATGCAACAACCCTGCAAGATCTGCACATGTAGCCCAGAACCTAAATTAAAAAAAAAAAAAGCTCAGGGATATCAACGTGGCAGAGCAGGATGGGTTGCTGGCTCCCTTCCCCAAAATCAATCCTGGAGAAACCACACAAGAAGCATGAATCTGAGATACTAATGATTATAACAATAATAAACATAACAAAAGCAAATTCTGAGAAGCTCCTGGGTGGAGGGACAACAGTCCTAAACTGGAGAATATACATGTGCAAAAAAGAAGGGGGTGCAGCCAGGGGAAGAAAATAATAGAAAACTGCTGTAAGAAGGTGGGTTGCAGGAATGCTTTACTTTCCACTCTTCTCTCTCTTTTGTTTCCAGGTAAAATCATATCTGTTCCATTACCATGTTGGGAGCAAGAATTCAACATGGTGTTGACATCAGTCAGTCAATACCAAGGAAAGCAAAAGCCTTCCTTGGGTGAGGAGTTGGAGAAACAGGTGCAGACTTATCTGATCTTCCTGGGTATTCCCCCTACCATACTCTTCCCTCCAAACTCCCAGGACAAATGACTTAGTCATTAGACATTTATTTCTAGGAGCTTAGGTACATTCCCGAGCAGCAGGTTTTCCTGATGAAGTAACTGTGAAAGGGAGTGGGATGGCAATGAAGGGCTCTGTCTTGGAGTTCATAGTCTCCTCCTTCCATGAGCTCATCCAACAGATCAGCGACTAAAGGCAGGCCCTTCTGCTCTTTCCCAGTCAGGCTATCTGATGGTCCCAGGGGAAAATGGGCTCCCTGGCCAAAGTAAATAAACCTGAGGAGTGAAACTACTACCAAAAAGAGACACCTAAATAACATATATTATCTGAAGCAGTATAATTGGAACAGATGAATCAAGAATTTTTTAAATGCATAATAGGCTAGGTGTGATAGCTTATGCCTGTAATCCCAGCACTTTGAGAGGCCAAGGCAGGTGGAGCACTTGAGCCTAGGAGTTCAAGACCAGCCTGGCTAACATAATAAGGCTCCTTCTCTACAAATACTACAAAAATTAGTCAGATGTGGTGGGGTGCACCTGTAGTCCGAGCTACTCAGGAGGCTGAAGACGGAGGATCAATTGAGCCCAGGAGGCTGCAGTGAACCAGGATCATACTCTGCACTCCAGCCTGGGTGACAGAATGAGATCTTATCTCAAAAAGAGTCCCTAATAAACATACAAACAGTAACATAGATACTTAATATACTGAAAGTGTAATGGAAGAAGTTACAGACATGAAGCTGCAATTAATAAGTCATAAAAGAAGGAAAAAGTGAAACTGATAGGAAAAAGAGCAAGTTAGCTAAAGCCAAAGAAAATAATTGTGCATTGAAAGGATGGTAAGATAGAAGAACTCCCCTGGGAAGAGCAGAGAAAGGTAACAGTACAGAAAATGCAAAAGAAAAGCTAATATTTGTGGAGGACAAGAAGTGACAAAATCTAAATAATAGCCTGAGAAAAATAGCTATGGAAAGATTTTATCCACATTCAGGCTGATTTGAAAGTCTGCTTTTTATCATATACTGTATCATCTCAAAGTACTAAGAATTTCTCATAAGAGTACATCTTTATTATACTTAATTAATTTGTTATTATGCATTTCTATCCCCCAATTTTCACTATGGTTAGTACAAAGTTAACACCCAAAATTCATAAGGCCATAATGTCTTTTTGAAAATTAAAAAATATAAATATTTTTATAGATCTGGGAGCACAAGTACAGTCTTGTTACTTGGGTATATTGCACAGTGGTGAAATCTGGGCTTTTAGTGTAACTATCACCCAAATATTATACATTGTGCCTACTAGAAAAAAAAAAAGCAAAAATGTAAGTTTTTGAAAAGCAAAAAATTTCCCAAATTGAATTTCAGTCTCTGTCAATGTACATAAAAATATTTTTATGTACATTGTCATCACTGTGTAGATACTGTTCTATATTTTCACACACTCAATTTTAATTTAATTCCCATTTATTAGCATAGCTGTCACATTTAGTGGCTCCCTGGTATTTCATCCTTCCAGTACAGGGAAATCACAGAGATGCTGTGGGTTTGGTTCCAGATCATCTAAATAAAGCAAAGATTGCAATGAAGTAAGTACCTCAATGATATTGGTTGGTTTCCCAGTGCATATAAAAGTTATATACTATTCAGGAGTGTTCAAGGGAGAGAACACAGTCATGGGTTTTTTGGTTTTTTTTTGAGACGGAGTCACCCAGACTGGAGTGCAGTAATGTAATCTCGACTCACTGCAACCTCTGTCTCCCAGGTTCAAGCAATTCTCCTGTTTCAGCCTCCCCAGTAGCTGAAACTACAGGCGCCTGCCACCATGCCTGGCTAATTTTTGTATTTTTTAGTAGAGACAGGGTTTTACCATATTGGTCAGGCAGATCTTGAACTCCTGACCTCTTTTAGTTTCTATTTCTAGTTGGGCCAGGAAAGCCCCTTCCTCATCTCTCTTTTCTGCTTATCACTAGGGACAGAAACTAAAAACCATGGCTACTGGCTGCTAAAAGCCTAAAGCAAAACAAAACAGAACCACAACAGCAGCAAAATCAGGTGGGTTGGACAAGTTTGCAGTTTAGTCAGTGAGCATTATGTCTAAAAAACAATGTACATTCCTTAATTTAAAATACTTTATTGTTAAGAAGTATTAACAATCATCTAAGCCATTCTTCAGTCCCAATCTTTTTGCTGCTGGAGAGTCCTGTCTTGATATTGTGGCTTGCTGGCTGACCAGAGTGGTGGTTGCTGGAGGTTGGGTGACAGTTCCAATTTCTTAAAATAATACAAAAATGAAGTTTGCCATGTTGATTGATTTCCTTTCACAAAAGATTTCTCTGTAGGATGCAAAGCTGTTTCATGGCATTTTATCCACAACAGAAGTTTTTTCAAATGGAAGTGAATCCTCTCAAACCTGCTACTGCTTTAAACCTGCTAAACTAAGTTTACGTAATATTCTAAATCTTTTATTGTCAGGTCAACAATGTTCCCAACATCTTCACCAGGTATCAGTTCCATCTCAATAAATTACTTTCATGATCATCCATAAAAAACAGCTTCTCAACCATTCAAGATTGATCTTGCAACAATTCAGTCACATCTTCAGGCACCATTTCTAGTTCTAGTTCATATGCTATTTCCATCACACCTGCCGTGACTTCCATTGAAGTCCCGAACCCCTCAGCATCATCTATGAGGGTTGGAATCAACTTCTTCCAAATCCTGTTAATGTTGATATTTTGACCTCTTCCCCTGAATCACAAATGTTCTTAATGGCATCTGGAATGGTGAGTCCTTTTCAGAAAGTTTTCAATTTACTTTTCCCAGATCCATCAAAAAAAATCACTGTCTATGGCAGTTATAATCTTATGAAATACATTTTTTAAATAACGAGACTTAAAAGTTAAAATGACTCCTTGATCTATGGACAACAGAATGGATGTTGTCTTAGTAGGCATGAAAATGACATTAATTTCCTTGTACATTTCCATCAGAGCTCTTGGATGACCAGGTACATTGTCAATGCACAGCAATTTTTGAAAGGTATCTTTCTTCTCCGAGCAGCAGGTCTTAAGAATAGGCTTACGATATTCAGTAAACCAGTATCTAAACGGATGTGCTGTCATCTAGGCTTTCTTATTTCATTTAGAAAGCACCAGCACAATAGATTCAGCATCATTCTTAAGGGTCCTAGGATTTTCAAAATGATAAATGAGCAATGGCTTCAACTTCAAGTCACCAGCTGCATTAGCCCCTAACAGGAGAGTCAGTCTGTCCTTTGAAGTTTTGAAGCTAGACATTGACTTCTCCTCTCTAGCTATGAAAGTCCTAGATGGCACCTTCTTCTAAGAGAAGGCTCTTTTGTCTACATTGAAAATCTGTTGTTTAATCTAGCTACTTCCATCAGTGATCCTAGCTAGATCTTCTGACTAGTTTGCTGCAGCTTCTACATCAGCACTTACTGCTTCACCTGCAGTTTTTTGTTATAGAAATGGCTTCTTTCCTTAAACCTCATAAAACACCTTCTGCTAGCTTCAGACTTTTCTTCTGCAGCCTCCACACCTCTCTAAGCCGTCAAAGAATTGAAGAGAATTAAGGCTTTTCTTTGGATTAGGCTTTGGGTTAAGGGAATATTATGGCTGGTTTGATCTTCTATTTAGATGTCTAAAACTTGCTCTATATCAAGCAATAATGCTGTTTTTTTTTCTTATCATTCATGTGTTCACTAGAGTAACAGTTTTAGTTATTTAATTTAATTTCATTCAAGAATTTTTCCTTTGCATTCACAACTTGGCTAATTATTTGGCACAAGAGAGCTAGTTTTCAACCTGTCTTGTTTTTCAACATGCTTTCCTAAGCGCAATCATTTCTATCTTTTGATTTAAAGCAAGAGACCTGTGACTCCTCTTTACATTTGAATACTGAGAGGGTGGCTTAATTCAGTTGGCTTAATTCAATATTATTGTATTGCAGAAAATAGAGAGGCCCAAAAAGAAAAAGAAAGATAAGTCAAAGTACAGGAATCCCTTTGTAATGCTTTTTTCCTAGTTGCTCTACAGAAACAATGAATCTATTTCCAGTGTGAACAACAGTGTATGTTTTGGTAACTGAGAGGAAAACATTTTTAATTGCCAGCATTATGCAATGACTTTAGTTCAATACTGATATACAAATAGAAAAACTATACTCAAAAATGCATTAACGATTTATGGAAGAAATAGAATATTAAATGAAAGAACTTAATGCATAAGATCTACATGAGGAAAAGTATGAAGCTGTAAAGAAAGATGATATAGTTTAAATGTCTGTCCCCTCCAAATCTCAGGTTAAAATGTGATCTCCATTATTGAAGGTGGGACCTGGAAGGAGGTGTTTGGGTCATTGGGGTGGATCTCTCATGAATGGCTTGGTGCCATTCTCGAGGTAATGAGGGAGTTCTCTGTTCATGCAACAGTCAGTTGTTTAGAGGAGTCTGGCACCTTCTCCTCACACTCTTTGCTTTCTCTCTCGTCATATGACGTGCCTGCTCTTCCTTCACCTTCTGCCATGAATGGCAGCTTCCTGAGGCCCTCACCAAAAGCAAATACTGATGCTATGCTTGTACAGTCTGCAGCAGCATGAGCCAAATAAACTGCTAGCAATGCCCTGATACTAAAGGTCATATGGGAAGGCAAAAGACCTGGAGGAACCAGCATAATACTGAAGAAAAGAACGAAGTTGGAGGATTCAAATTACCTGATTTAAAGACTTACAATAAAGCTGCAGTAATCAAGACAGTGTCAGCACGGTATTGTCAAAAAAAAAAAAAAAAAAAACAGACACGTAGATTAATGGAGCAGAATAGAGAGCCCAGTAATAGACCCACAAAAATACAGTCAACAGATCTTTGACAATGAAGCAATGGCAATTACATAGAAAAGTTTTTTCAACAAATGGTGCTTTAACAATTTAAATATCTAAATGCAAAAATAAAGTCTAGACATAAAGTTTGTATCTTACACATTTCACAAAAACTCAAAATGTATCATAAAACAATGTATAACACAAAACGTTAAAACTTATAGAAGAAAACAGAGGAAAAAATTTAGTGGACCTTGGATGTGACAATGTGTTTTTAGGTACAACATTAATAGAATTCATGAAGGAAAAATATTGGTAAGTTGGACAGTATTAACATTTTTAAAACGTCTGCTCTGTGGAAGACACTGTTAAGAGAGTGAAAAGACAAGCCACAGACTGGGAAAAATATTTGCAAAACATGTATGTGATAAAGAACTTGTATCTAAAATATACAGGAAACTGGAACTACAGGGAAAAATAAGATAAATCCACCATTCTAGTAGGAGATTTCATCATTCATGGAAAAACATATTAACTATTTATGGAAGAAACAGAATATCAAATGAAATAACTTAATGTATAAAATCTATATGTGGAAAGCTATGAAACTGTGAAGAAAGTTTATAAATATATTTACATGTATATATAAATACAAGTGTCGATACACTGCAAGAAACTGGTGGTATCAGAGACATTTTTGACAAAAAGTCAAAAGCTGAAGAGGAGCAACCTAGCAATGAAGATTTACGAAGCAAGTATATTAAAAAAAAAAAAAAAAAAAAAAATCCAAATGATCTGGACAGAGAAAACTGTATAAATAATCTTTCAGTGGAAAGATATAGACATGTACCCACAAGAAACAACAGCAAACAGGGAACCACGACTACCCCAAAAGGACAAAGTAAAAATCCAGTGACTGACCTTAACAAGAGGGCAGTTTGTGAGCTCTCTTCAGTTGTGATCAACAAATTCAGAAGAGCAGTTTTGCATGGACACAGAGAGGGGAACAACAGACAATAGGGCCTGTCGGAAGGTAGAGGGAGGGACAGAATCGGGAAAAATAACTAACAGGTCTTGCTATGTTGTGCAGGCTGGTCTCAAACTCTTGGGCTCAATTGATCCTCCTGACTTGGCTGCCCAAAGTAGTGGAATTACAAATGGGAGCCACTGCACTTGGCCACACACATACACTTTAAATTACTCATAGTTCAAAACAAAATTAAGATAAAATTAAAAGCACTTTGAACTGATGTCTAGAAGGAGACACAATACACTTTTGACACTTTTTACATTGGTACTATTTTGGGTAGGGATGAGGTGGTTAATGATGACAGGGGTGAGTGGAAGATAGTTTACTGTATCTACTTTTGTAGCTTATAAATTCTTATCAGTGTAAACATATTTCCTAATCAAAAGTGAATTTATAACATTTAATTAGAATACTTAGAAATAATTGAAAATTAAAATAGTACTTATCAAATCTTGAAGGATGAAGCTAAAATGAGAGAAATGTGCAGCATAACCTGCCATTTATTTTTAAAAGGTTAGTTATTAATGAAGTAGGCAACCAGTTTTAGAAGTTAGAAAGATGGAGCAACTTCTGGTAAGACTGATCAAAAAACAAAGTGCAAATAAACAATATTAGGAATAAAAATAAAGCTATGGTAACATTATCAATAAAAAGGATAATAACTAACATTAAATTTTTAAAAGGGTATACTATAGATCATTAGAAATCAAAAATATGATATTTAAAAAGCGTTATGCCAATAACTGAAGAATCTAGGTGAAATGGACAAATTTCCATGAATACATAAAATGCTGAAAGAAAAAACAGAAAGCTAAATAATCTAATATAAATAAGGAAATTTTCAGTCAAAAATCTTTCAACAAAGAAAAGATCAAGTTCATATAATTTTACAGGTGAGTTCTATAAAAATCTTCCATGGGATAGGTCACTCTAGTCTTTTACAAACTTTTCCAGAGAAGACAGACAGAGAAAAATACTCACAAACCAATATAAAGATTATAATATCGATACCAAAAGATGACTGATACAGGAAAAGAAATAAAAATTCCAGGCCAACTCACTCATGATCACATACATGCAAATCTGAAATTATTAGCTAATCAAGTCTAACAATGTATAAAAAGTATAAAAATGAAATATGTAATCAACAAACTGTAGAGAATGCAAGGACATAAAAATTTATAAATGCCAACAAATATCAAATTTAGATGAAGAGGAAAAATTGCTAAACTACAAAAATTTACCAAAACTGACTTCATAAAAAACTGGAAAATGTGAATCATCCTATAACCATCAGAAAAATTAAAATAGTAGTCAAAAAGTTTTTTTTTCCAGAAATAAAATATTAAGCCCAGATGGTCCTACTGGCCAGTTCCACTAAATATTTAGGAAACAAATAACTCATACTGATTCTTTCAGAGGATAGAAAAAGTAGCATCAGTCAGCAACTCAATTTATGAGACTAGCATAACACCAATTAAAAAACATCCAAAAACAGTCCAAAAAAACACTCAGGTAAATCTCTCAAAACTCATTAGCAAGTCATTAGGAAACTGAATCCAGTGATGTTATCTTATAGAAAAAATTCAATGTAACCTAAGGCTGATGTAACATTTAAAATAACCTATAGCATTAAAAGAAAAAACATTGGCTGGGAGTGGTGGCTCACGCCTGTAATTCCAGCACTTTGGGAGGCTGAGGCGGGTGGATCACGAGGTCAGGAGTTTGAGACCAGCCTGGCCAACGTGGTGAAACCCCATCTCTACTAAAAATACAAAAATTAGTTGAGCATAGTGGTGGGCAACTGAAATCACAGCTACTCAGGAAGCTGAGGCAGGAGAACTGTTTGAACCCAGGAGGCGGAGGTTGCAGTGAGCCAAGATCACATCATTGCGCTCCAGCCTGGGTGACAGGGCAATACCTTGTCTCAAAAATAAAAATAAAAATAAACAAGAACAAACATTACGATTATCTGAATACCCAGAAAAACACTTACTAAAATTTAACAACAAAAATTGTTAGCAAAATAGAAATAGAAAAGATTATTCTTAACCAGATAAAAGGTATTTGCCAAAAGACTCAGGAAATTTCATCCATTCTTTATTATGAAGTTTCAAAATATCCCTTTTAAAACTAGGAAGAGGAAAAGAATGTCTACTATCATTACTTGTATTCTCAAGTGTATGACAAGAACATAAAAACAAAACTGGCCCAGGTGTGGTGGCTCACGCCTGTAATCCCAGCACTTTGGGAGGCCAAGGCGGGTAGATTATGAGGTCAAGAGTTTGAGATCAGCCTGGCCAACATAGTGAAACCTTGTCTCTACTAAAAATACACACACAGACACACACACACACACACACACACACACACACACACACACACACAAAATTAGCTGCACATGAGGGGGCCTGTAATCCCAGCTACTTGGTAGGCTGAGGCAGGAGAATTGCATGAATCCAGGTGGCAGTGGTTACAGTGAACCAAGATGGTGCCACTGCACTCCAGCCTGGGTGACAGTGCAAGACTCAGTTTCAAAAAAACCACCAAAACTATCTTTAATCATAGATGCCATGATGGTATATACAAAAAATGCAAATGAATGTACAAATTATTAAAAATAATAAGAATTTAGAAGGATGTCCAAATAAATGATCAATGTTGAAAAATCAACTGCAATTTTTATACATCAGCAAAAAAATTATAAAACATTTACAACTATGACAACAAATAAAGAATCTAGAAATAAGCCTATCAAAAGATGTGCAAAACCCTACAGAAAAAAATATAAGGTTTTTTGAAAGACATAAAAGGAAGATCTAAATAACTAAGAGATATATCAGGGTGATGAAAGTCTTCATCAGTTCTTTGCAGATTAATAATCTAGGGTGCAAGTCCAATTAAAACTTCAAGAAGGGCTTTCAAGAAACTTGACAAGGTGAATCTAAAATGTATAGGGAAGAACATAGTACCATGACACCCCTAAAATGAAAAGGTCGTGCGGTACTCCCTACAAGAAATGTGGGTCTAACATGATGTTGTCATAATCAACACAGTATAGTCTTATCATAGAGAACAGAAAACAATGGACAAATGAAACACAATTGGGAGCCTAGAAACAGGCTCATACTGGACAGAGCTGGCATTACACTGTAGTAGGGATGTGACAAACTACTGTGTTCTAAGAATTATGCTGACACAAGAAGTTATTCATATGGGGAAAAATAAAAGCAGGCCCTTATCTTACACAATAGACAAAAATAAGTTATTTCCATTTTTAGGTCTATATCCAAGAGAAATACAACATTTGTTAAGACAAAAACTTGTAATATGAACGTTCATAGCAGCAATATTCATAACAGCCCCAAAGGAGAACCACCAAGATGTCCATCAACTGATGAATGGACAAATGAAATACAGTCTGTCCACACAATGGAATGTTATTCAGAAACCAAAAGAAATAAGGAACTAATACATGCTACAAGATGAATGAACCTTGAAAACATACTGAGTGAAGGAAGCCAGTCACCATATACTCTGTGATTCTAATATTTTACATGAAATATCTGAAACAGGCACATCTTTAGAGATAGATTAGATTCGTGGACTGCTTAGGGCTGGGAGTGTTGAATAGAAATGAAAAGTGTTAATGGGTCTGAGTTTTTGGAGAGAGGTGATACAGTTAACGGTGATGATGGTTTTGCAACTTTGTGAAGGAAGATACTGAAACCCACTGAATTGTACAGTGTAAACAGGTGATTTGTATGGTATGGCAATTATAGTTCA
This sequence comes from Plecturocebus donacophilus, assembly GCA_004027715.1. NCBI lineage: Eukaryota > Metazoa > Chordata > Mammalia > Primates > Pitheciidae > Plecturocebus > Plecturocebus donacophilus. The sequence goes on along the minus strand of PVKP010020020.1, from coordinate 3,470 downwards.
ATAAACCTATTTTTTTAAAAAATCAGTTCTTCGTGGATGAGAGAGCAAATGTGAGACAAAACTTTTAAAAATATGGGCGATGGCTTTATGACTTCAAAGTAAGGAAAGGCATGACTTAAAGGGCACTAACTTGAAAAGATTGATGAATTAGATTGCAATACAATTAAGAACATTTTCCATCAAAAGACACAAGAAAAGAAAATGAAAAACTAAATCATGAACTGGAAGGGAACATCTGCAACATATGTAGTTTACAAAATAATATTATCCAGAATGTCTCCAGTGTATCAGCAAGTGAAAGATAAATAACCCAAGAGAAAATAAGTAAAACAATACATGACCCGGCACTTTATAAAAGGCAAAATTTCAATGCTAAATGTGGAAAGGTGCCCAGTTTCATTAGTCATCACAAATGCAAATTAAGCCTATTTTGGTATCATTTTACAATCACCATATTTGCAAAACTTAAGAAGTCTGACAATACCAAATGTTGACAAGAATGTGTATCAATGGGTACTTTTACACACGACTGATTTAGGTGTAATGTGACAAAACCTTACTCTGAGTTAACTTGGCACTACCTAGGATAGTTGAGCACTTTCATAAGCTATATCCAGTAATTTGTAGAGAATCTCTTACACATGAATACCAGGGACATGCCCAAGAATGTACGCAGCAGCATTTGAAGAACTACATAACTAAACTTGTCCCTAATGGTTGTCACTGATTTATCTTCATACAATGGGATATTATATACAGCAAAATGAATTAACTAGAGCTGTGCACAAGACAATGGGTGAATCTTAAACATAAGATACTGAATGAAAAATGCAAACCAGGTTACCTACAACATGCAACCATTTTTATAAAGTTAAAAATAAACAAAAATAAAGAATATTTTGTTCAGAGAATATATATATACACACATATATATATATACATACATATATATGTATGTGTATATATATACATATATATGTATGTATATATGTGTGTATATATATGTATGTGTGTATATATATACATACATATATATGTGTATATATATGTATGTATATATATGATAAAGCCATAAAACATTGTTAGGTAACTATCAACACACCATTATGGATAATGGTTACCTCAGGGGCAGGCAGTCAGGAATATGGGAAAGGAAGGAGCACACAGGTAGTGTTGTAACCAAGCAAGTTGTAAGGAAAAGCAGCACACTCTGAGATTGAATCAGGAGTCCTTTATTGCCAGTGACCAAGAGATGGCTAATGCTCGGAATTCTCTCGGCCCCAAAGAAGGGGCTTGATTCCTTTTCATACCTTGCTTAGAGAAGGAGGGTGGTAAAGAGAAATTTTACAGAAGCAGAACAAGCAAGTTAGTAGAAGGTAGCTGGTAACCAGGAGGCAGGGGGTTCCCAGGATTGTTGGTTACCAAGGGGGGTATACACACGCAGTTCCCATGATTGCTGATTACCAAGGGCGGGTAGCAGGGGGGACTTTCCATACAATCAATCACCAAGGAGGGTGGGGTATTCACAGTAGCAGGTAGACTCACCAAGCAGGATGTAGTTACAACGGTTACAAGTTTCTGAGTACAGTGTAACCCAGCTGTGCACCCAAAAGACAAATGACAGGGAAGGAGAGGCTAAGATGGAGTTTGTCTGGCTCACATCTAAGATGGAGTCTGTTAGGCTAGCACAGTAGAGGCAGCAATTTTAATAATGTTCTAATTCTCAACTTGAGTGGTCAGTTCATGATGTTCATTTTGTTGTGTGTATTTAAATATTAATTATGACACACATTCTTCATATGTATCAGACACTAGATAAAAATTTTAGAAAGATGATGTACTTCTCAAAAGAAGATTTATGCAACCAACAAACATATTAAAAAAAAGCTCATCATGATTGGTCATTAGAAAAATGCAAATCAAAACCACACTGAGATACCATCTCACACCAGTTAGAATGGCGATCATTAAAAAATCAGGAGACAAAGATGCTGGAGAGGATGTAGAGAAATAGAAATGCTTTTATACTGTTGGTGGGAGTGTAAATTAGTTTGACCATTGTGGGAGACAGTGTGGCGATTCCTCAAGGATCTAGAAATAGAAATTCCATTCGACCCAGATCCCATTACTGGGTATATACCCAAAGGATTATAAATCATTCTATGATAAAGATACATGAACATATATGTTTATTGTGGCACTGTTCACAATAGCAAAGACTTGGAACCAACCCAAATGCCCATCAGTGATAGAATGGATAAAGAAAATGTGGCACATATACACCATGGAATACTATGCAGCCATAAAAAAGGATGAGTTCATGTCCTTTGCAGGGACATGGATGAAGCTGGAAACCATCATTCTCAGCAAACTGACACAAGAACAGAAAACCAAACACTGCATTTTCTCACTCATAAGTGAGTATTGAACAATGAGAACACATGGGCATAGGGAGGGGGACATCACACACCAGGGCCTGTTGGAGGGGGTGGCTAGGGGAGGAATAGCAGGGGGTGGGGGACTGGGGAAGGATAGCATTAGGAGAAATACCTAATGTAGATGACGGGGTAATGGATGCAGCAAACCACCATGGCACGTGTAAACCTATGTGACAAACTTGCATGTTCTGCACATGTACCCCAGAACTTAAAATATAATAAATACATTTTATAAAAAAGAGATGATGCAGAGGTTTTAAGCCCAGCTGACAAGAAGAATGCTTCTAAGAGATAATTTCTTAAATTGTAATACAATAATTATTTTTAATACACTGTAAGAGTGCTACTATTTATTATGGAAATGCACATATCCCAACAATTTTTCTTTTTGTTGTGAATATTTAATAGGAGATACTCAATTCTGTTTTTCAATACTACATGACTTCATTATTCCTTACCTTTGTTTAGCATTTAATAAAGTTAATTTAAAAATACTATATTCTCGGAGAGAGATCCAAGATGGCCGATTAGCAACAGCTCAGGAATGTAGCTCCCAGTGAAAGCACAGAGAACAAGTGGATGCCGCACTTTCCGACGTATTTTTGTTGCCCACAGGTCGGGAGACTCCCGGAAGAGGAGCCACACGGGTCGCCAGCCGGCGCCCCAGTGCGGCGCTTCCCAGTGCGGAGTATACAAGATGGACGGGCTTGGCTGGTCCCATCCCCACAAGGAAAACAGCAATTGGAAGCGCTGAGGACTGAGAGTTTCACAGCAAGCACAGCGAACCCAGGAAGGTCAGGCTCTGAGGGGAAGGGGCGTCCGCCAAAGGAAAACTAAGAAACAGAAAAACTTCATCACCGGGTGGAGAGAGATCCAAGATGGCCGCGTAGCAGCAGCTCAGGATTGTAGCTCCCAGTGAAAGCGCAGAGAGCGAGTGGATGCTGCAATTGCAGACGAATTTTTGATGCCCACAGACTGGGAGATTCCCGGCGAAGGAGCCACCTGGGTTGCCAGTGTGACTCTTTTGGCCGG